>JAHLKC010000116.1:0-131609 GCA_025449115.1 Chytridium lagenaria
ACAGCTTCCAAATTGTCTTAATCCACTCCATCACGTCGGCATCAGTCCATACGTTCTTTTTGCGCCAAAAAGTACGTGTGTCCTCCAAAGTTTTCACTCATCTTCCCGTTCCCCATTACCGCAATATTGCAGGTTGCGCGTCCTCCTGCGGAAGAAAAAAAATGCAAGTAATTGAAAGGCCGCAAAATAGGATCCCTTACCCCCTTTCACTTTTGGTGTTTCACCAGCAATACTTTCATTGCCCTTTTTCCTAATTGTGACCTTAGGCATGAGATTAAATGGTATGTTTGTTTGATCCAAATCCAATTGAAACGGAAAAAACGCGCAAAGACTAAACGTGTTCCTCATCCCTCCAAGCCGTCTAGAGCACACTCTGCTCATTCTCTACCCCAACTTACTCCAATCCTGCATCAAGATAAAGCCATCACAACTCAAAACCCTTACCAAAGGCATCTGGCGCCCTCGCCCAACCCCACGGAGTGACCACTATATAAGAGCAAGTGTCTCTGCGAGCGTTGCATTGGTAGCTCCCCCTCCTCCTCTCTTTCAACCTGGTCCACCCCCACCTCTACAGTTTCATACCATCTTCACTACTGCTTTCTACATGCTCATCCATAAGTATAGGCCTCCCTTTGTCCTTTTGCAGATCTTTGAACAAAATTAGCTGCTCCCCCGCCACTGATCTTTCCATTTTAGTCTGGTCCAACTCTTGAAGCCAATTTTGTGAGGCCCTCCTCTCACAACGTAAGGCACCAAATATCAACGTCTAACTTCCGTCTGTAAGTCTCATCCAAACTACAGTCTCTCCACAAGACTACTTCCCCAACCTTCAGTGGCTTTTCTTGTATTCTATAGTAATCATCCCAAAACTTCCTTCTCTGAGATGTCCGCATGAGCTTTCTGCACATCTCTTGCCCTCCTCATGATAATTCTTCCTTGACATGCCAGCATCTCCTCTCAACTCATGGCCCTCCAGTTTAAGACCGTGGCGCTTTCTACCATGTGTTCAACCGGAAAGACAGGTCTCTGCCCAAACACAAGCTTGTACTTGTCTTCCCTTCCTCTCCTCTCCTCCCCTCATCTCCTTTACTTTCCTCCTCATACTCTCTCATTGGCCCCATTTCCCACCTTTCCTACCCCCTCCCTCAATATAGCTTGGCTCACACCCCTCCCTGGCCAAGCCTTTCCAAAAATCCTCCGTCTTGGTTTTTTGCTCACCATCTTTCTCCGCTTTCATGCTCCTTTTGTGAGTCAAAACCCTGCCAGGCAGTGTAAAAGGCAAAAAAACTTTGGAAGTTCTCTCTATAGCCCTCTGCTCAGCCCCAACATACAGTGGTAGAGAACCACATGCAGAGGTCTACATAATCTATTCAACTTTTGACAAATATGATGTAAAGGGGAATTACATAACAACAACAGGCATCTTGACCGACATGGTATTAACATGCCATCAGTTGGCATACTACGGTGACACCTGAATAAAGGCTGGTGGCTTTCCAACAGCCTTTACTTTGTGTTTATGTCAGATGGATATGTACAGGAAGTGATCGACACTTAAGTTAGAGTCACTTTGGTTTGGACGTGTCTCCTTCTGACACCTGCTGAGGAAGGATTCCGGCTTAACTTTATTTACCCTTGCAGGTTACTGTTCTGTGTTGAAGGGCACGAGGAAGCAATAACGCCTTGAGAGATATTTTACTTGTTCGAGTCCTCCAGGTGAATCTTGTTCCAAAAACCACCCTCGAAAAGGATTACCACTCCCATCGCCGTTTCGAGATTTTATACTCTTCCCACATATTGTCCTCATTTTTCTCAACCAAAGATGGGAATGTAGAGTTAAAAAGAGGAAGTGTGCGCATTAATGAAAAAACACATGAAGGTAAACGGTTAATGTTGTTATAACCAAGGTATTGATATTCTTTTGTCAGGCATCAATGACACACTCTGGCGAAGACGCCTCGAAAAAGTTGAAAATTGTAGAGAACAAGAGCCAGATCCCAGAATGTATCGAGGAGCATTCGCATTAAAAACAATTATCAAGAGAAAGGGTTTTTTAAATACAAGTTTTTTAAAACCACAAACCTGGATGCAAGAGATTGGGTTCGGCCCCGTTCGAGTCCTCCATCAATTATGCTATCCATCCATCCAACCTCCCCGCTCACCCATCACGTTAATCGTCCCTCCCTTCCTCCAACATATTACATCAGGAAAATCCCGACCTCTAAATGCGTATCTTTCCCAACCGTGGTTGTTGCAAGGTCGACGAGAAACATCTCAATAGAAAATTTTCTAACGGAGAAAAAAAAAAGCACTTCCCACAAGTAGACCTCTCTTTTTATTTCAGTTCGAGCTTTGAGAAAAAGATGGGGCAATACGTCTACGACGAGTCGGGTGCTATCTTCAACTACTTCCTACTGTCGCTACTCACCATCCTGCTGGTGCCATCAACATTCACCGCCATCACTGGACCGTCAACTTCATCGTCTACTCGAAAGAGATCCAAGAAGCATGGTCAGTCTGCACTGCATTTATACTGCTCTGCTTGCCTGCTTGCTTTCTAACTTTCTTGCTGGCCATGGCGCTCTTTCTGACTCCACTCATCCGCTGTTTTGCGCATTAAAAACGTCTTCTCTCCTCTTTCGATATTCATTTAACTTTAGCATCTCAAATTGTTAATTTCTCTGTTTCTTTTAATGGTACAGGCAGCATACCGGATTGCAGCTGCTCGGAATGTCACGTAAAGGAGAAGCTCGTCGCTGACCGAGAGTCCAAGAAAAAGTCCACTATTCCCTTCAGGTGATTCATGACCGCTTCGTTTCTTCATTTTATCGATATTTTGATCGACCGTGACGGGAAGTTGTAGACAACATCGCTGACTATTTCTATTAATTGCATGAGAATTAGGTTCATCATCATACTCTTGGGCTGGCTTCTGTTTGGATTTGTTGCTTATCAAGTGGCCATCACAAAGATGGAAGAGAAGGGACTGTGGGATCCTTATGACATTTTGGAAGTATCGACGGTATGCGCGTTCGTTCACGTTCTGGATCTATGATTAGTGATCGAGGATGTGCTAATTTGGGGTTTTTTTATAGGATGCAAGCCAATCCGAGATCAAGAAGCGTTTCCGTGAACTTTCTCTAAAATTGTGAGAATCGTTAAAATGTAGTCTCCTATTCTGACATTTTGTTCAGCCACCCCGATAAGGTTCAGGAGAGCGAGAAAGAGGAGGCTTCATCCAAATTCGTGGAGATCTCGAAAGCTTACAAAGTGTTGACGGATGAGGAGGCCCGAAAGATTTGGGATGAGACTGGTCACCCGGATGGAAAGCAGCGTGAGTATTGGCCTCTTTCTACTCGCCTTTTGGATGACCATTGGTTATCATTTTTTGTCTTCGGCTTTGAAATTTAATGAGTGTATGAAATATAGCCTTCTCTCTTGGTATTGCACTCCCCAAGTGGCTTGTAGACAAGGACAACAACTACCTCGTTCTTTTGGTTTACGCTGGCCTTTTTGGTGTCGGTTTACCTTACTATGTCGCTCGGTGGTGGTACCAGGCAAAGAACGTGAGCGGAAACAAGATCCAACACACTACCATGGCTCGATTTTACCGCGACTTGAAGGAACAGAGCACTGTTCGAGGTAAATAATTTTATTTATTAAACAATCAAAGGTTTAAGTTTACGCCCTCAATAGGCCTACTCGAGCTGCTTTGCAAGTCTGAGGAGGTTATAGCGTGCATCCAGTATTCGAAGACTGAAGCAAAACTTTTGGAGGAAATTGGTACGCAAGTCGCTGTGGAGTTAGCCAAAATAAGTGAGAAGTTTGACGGTAAAAAGAAGGTAGTGGCATTTATGAATCTCACGATGATGAACTTATCACCCCTTTTTTTCTAGTTCCCCACTCTCGAGGCTGCGCTTAATCACAAGGCACAAGTGCTTTTGTTTGCGCACATGCTGAGGATCGACATTACAGACCCCAAACTTAGAAATGAACAAATTCAGGTCGTCGAAAGGGCTGTCGCCGTTATTCCTGGTATCTTGCAGATTTCCTCTGCCAGATTTTGGCTCAGCAGTGCTGTCAGCGCGATTGACCTCAGTCAGGTAAGTTGTGTGATAGGCTGTCTTTGTAACTAACCGTCATGGCGATAGCTGGTAACGCAGGCTACCTTTGCACCTTTTGGGCCCATGAGCCAACTCCCTCATATCACTGGCGATGTTTTTAAGCACTTTACTACAAAGAAGGTAGGGTGTTTGTATCCTGGCGTTATTTATTCTGACATATAACATATATAACAGCGTCAAATTCGCTCTATTCGTGATTTGCTTGAGCTTGAGGACGAGGACAGGAAGGAACTCTTGAGATCTCTATCTGATAGCCAATTTGATGAGCTCATCTCCGCTGCCTCACAATACCCGATTTGAAGGTCAAGAAGGCATTATTCTATGGTATTTTCTTGTTAGCATGCTTTCTGTATTAATGTGATTTGTTTAAAAAAAAAGTCATGGGTAACCTGCTATCACTCCTGGATCCATCGTCACTCTTCACGTTAAGATTGAAATGATCAGTCCCGATCAACTTCGCGCCGACCGTGGAAAGACTATAAAGTTGGAGCTTGAGCCCGAAGAGGAGAAGAAAACGCAATGGTTTGATAAGAAGGAGTCTGCTGCCTTCCCTGCCCACGCCCCTCGTTTCCCTGCCATCCGGAACCCGACTTGGTGGGTGATGCTCGGCGACGCAGCCAACAACCGTCTCATCTGTCTCGGTAAGATTACCGACATTGGCCCACCTGGATCTGGAGACCGCTCTGCAAGACTGCAGTTCCAGGCTCCCCCGAAGTCAGGCACATGGAGTTTTCAGGTGCTTATCAAGTGCGATTCTGTGCTTGGATGTGATGGACTTGTGGAGGCGAAGCTTGTTGTGAACGAGGCACCGCCTGTTGAGGAAATTGAAGATGATATCTCTGAGCCGGAGGAGGATTCGATTGCTGGACAGATGCATGCGTTGAGGACTGGAAAGGTTCCTGGAGGCGGAGCTGTCCCGCAAGAGCCAAAGCCGAAAAAGAAGGCAGAGGAGGATCTTGAGGACTCGGATGACTCGGATGATGAGTGAACTTGATACTGTTTTTTAAAAAGCACGCCTTGTGTTTTGTTTGTTTAGATATATCCACTGCTTTCTCTCTGTCTCTTTGGCGGCTCAGGTGAATTAGCCTCGTGATGATGTCCTCGTTTTTTACCTACTCTTTTTCAATCTTGTTCTTCATGAGCGCCATGATATCTTTGTCCGCATTTCCCAAGATCCTTTTGCCTTTGTTCCTCTAGCTCTCTGTTGATGATCTTGTCCTAATTTGTTTGTCACGATGGTTTCCCTTTTAGTCCCGCTCTTTCCTCTTTGTTTTAAGTCTTGTATGCACACATGTCGGAATCATGGAAGAATGCACTCTTTTCGATGGATTTGTTGATCTATAGGGACATGTTTTGTGTCCGAATCGCAGAAATGATCCATTTTTGGAGCTCAAAAAAACAAAAATGGGTGTGCCAATCAAACTTGAGATATGGAGGGGAACGAGACGCGTTCATTGTTCGTCTACAAAGGGTCCTACCAACCATCGGAGAAGATGGTTAAAGGTGTACGTGTGGATATGTGCACTAAAGCAGACACTGAGACGATACAATACTAATCCAGGGCTCGCTGTCGCATCAATTACTTTTAACATATCTGTGCGAACTAAAGATACTGTGTATCGCTACGGCAGAGCAGGACTTTAATCAAGCGCTTGTCATCTAAAGAAGAGAGAGAAGGGGGTGTGAAGGAGGAATACGAGAAGGGGGCCGGCAATTTTCGGGATAAGGACGAGGAGGTCACTGGGAAATATTCTTTAGGCTGGGGTGAAGCGACGGGATCATGCTTCCCAGAGCTGCCACCTCAGTTTCCGTAGCGTTGCATTCAAAGGAGAACCTGGAGATTGTGTCGAGAACGCCAACGGCGGTCTCAAGATCCGGTTCCGGGAATGTAAGCTTATGCCTTCTGCAAATAGTTTTACCATTTAACAACTGATACTTGAAATAAGGCTCTCTCCACTCATAAATCCATCCGCGTCAACGTCCCCACCATCGTATTCGGTGAAATCCACACCGACAACGATACCCCCTTCATACCAAGAGGATTTCTGGTCCAACCCACCCCCTGCACCAAAACCTTATGCGCAAACCAGAAGTACGTGTGGCTTGAAATTGGGAGCACTGGGATCCGGATCCAGGATTGCGCTGACGATATGTCGACGATCTGGATGCATTCTCTGAACAGAATATTGAAGTTTTCAAAGAATGAGACCAAGATGACGTTTGCGTATGCTTTTTGGGTGGGAGGAAAGGGTGCTGGAGTTTCGATTTATGAGTACAGAGGTTGGTGGAAAGTGTTTGTTTTTCTATGTTCTTTTTTCTAATGGAACTTCTTTTAGTATCGGGAAATATTTGATGCTGTTAGAGGGGAAATTGCGATTGCCTTAAAAAATGAGGGACAAGGTCAGGATCTGGAGCGGATGGGTTTAAAATCTGATAGTGAGAGTCCGTTCAAAAATGAAGGGCAGCAGAGCCATTCTCTTTTGCCGATGGTGAATGAAACATCTGACGGGAATAGGGAAAGAGAGGATTTTTCTAAATCGGCCGACAAGATAAAGGGACCGAGTCTATATTCGAAGAAAAGTTGTCTGCAAAAAGAGGAGTCGGTACCGCGAGATTCTACACCTCAGAGTGAAGAAGTGAAAGATAGCGCTTGTGCACCTCGGGTTACATCGGAATCTAATCCCGTACCTGCAATGTCTGAAGTTCAAGTTGATGTAACTTCACCTGTTCACTGCGACGAGGAGACTACACCTGGAGAGGAGCTATCCGAAAGTGAACCCACACATGACAGCTCTTCTGCCAGAATCCAGACCGAAATTTTGGCTGCAAACCTGCACTTAGAGCCCAAACCATGTCGCGACATTCTTCTTTCAGCTCAGCATCAGCCTTTATCAGAACAGGACGTGAATGTAAAAAAGGACGATGGTTTAAGTGTGATGTTGGTTGATGCCGAAACTGCACTCAAAACGGCTATCTTTAGTGAAAATCAACCTCAAGAAGAACCTTACAAGCAAGACCGCAAAGATTTTCTTCTCACACTTCCACTCCTGAAGTCGGAACAACGCCTGAAGTCGGAACAACGCCTCTAAAATACACATTGGAAGCCCGTCACCAGAAGAAATCCAGGCGATCGACCTCGTACAATCTACAAAGTCAAAAAAACGGCTGAGCGCACCCGTGTTCAGAAGCGATTGGGGCTCATTTTTTCCGCAAAACGGAAAGGTGCCATCAAAGAAAATATTCAGGGAAAAGCGGAAGGAGCTCTTGAAGATGAATTAATGGGAAAGCAACGGTCGAATGAGCTATATTCCACGGCGGCAGGTCCCGCCAGTACGAAAATTAAACGCTCATCATCTATCATAGTGCCCTATTCACCAGTATCAAAGGAAGATATCCGCTTGCCAATTCAGCCTCAAGGTTTAGCGTTGAAGCCGTCAAAAGGGCAACGTGGCTTTAAGTCCGAGGAAACGCTGAAGCGAAGACCTATGTCAATGGTTTTAACTTCAAAAAGAATGTCACTGGGGTATCCTCTTGATGTAGAAACTTCCGAGGTATCTTCAGCATGGGACGCTAAACAACGTGGTCAGGCTGGAGGATCAAGTGGAAATCTTTCGACAGATAGGAAGAAGCGCTGGATTGAAAGTCTTCGGGCGTTTACCCAAAAACTGAAGGGGACGGTAAAAGGGCTAAACACGAGCGATGAGGATGTAAGTCGTAATCAAAACAAACGGAAATCGCATATGCCGGTAGAATACAATGATGCTGCTGTGTCTGCGGTTGACGACAAGTCTGCGGTGAAAGGGAGCTCGAAAGTGGATGGAATTCATTAACGACAACACTGAAAGGGAAGACGTGGAAATCCGACAGTCCCAGAGAAAACACCCAGAAGCGTACATCATTATCTTTGGACGGACATTTGAACTTTGATCATGTCAGCGATTCAAAGCTTAAGTAGGATCCACTACTGTTTAACAAGACTGATCGCGTATTATAGACGGAATGGCGGCTTAACGAGACGGAAAATGAACCAAATTGACCATGCGCCTTCGATGAAGCTTTCGGGAGGTCACTCGGTGTCAATGAAAGATAGAGAGGATTGCAAGGAAACCAATTCTTTTACAAAGGAGACTTTGTGGACAACAGAATCTATAATGAAAATCACCGAAGATAGCGGAAGAAGACATCAGCTCAGGCCGGATAATGTTGAGAATCTTGTTATCAGATTACTAAATAGCTCCAAAGGTAAGTTTTAGTATAATTGATTAATCATGAACTCTAATTTAATTACGCTTTTTTTAGAGCAATTGCGGATGTCTTCCTTTTCGCATATCGGTCATTCATGGGCACATCTGCTTTAGTCTCGACCATTTCGACGTACACCTCCACTCTTGCGGCCCTTGAAACTGCTGGAGCGCCTCGAAATCCGCCCGTGGAGGAAGTCGATTTAGCCACGTCCTCTGAGGCTGTCTTCCGTCAACTTGTTTGCAAGCTCTTTTTCAGATGGATGGAAGAGTACCCGAATGACTTTAAGCCGGAATCAGTTCGTGAAAGTGTTGCCGATTTGCTAGAGTCTCTGAAGCCCAAGATATCTGACCCCGAAAGTTTGAAGGCGATAACAAATCTTCACCTGCGGTTGCATGTAAATATCGTTTAGAGTTTTTTCTCTTTCCTGACTTCCATAAATGCTCTTCTCCATTTTATTTTATTTTTTAAGACAACACCATGGGATTGTATGACGAGATCGGTCGCAAGCGATGACTGTCGCAGCCTTATTGTTTTGACTTTACCAGCTATCATTCTCGAAAAATTGCAGAGCAGCTTACTTTAGGTACACATCGGCAAAGGAATGACATCTGGACTAAACTTTATTATTATTAAATAGTGGACTTTTCGTTGTTTAAAGGTATCGCGCGCAGGGAATTCGCATCATACCTCTGGCAGCAAGACGACAAGCAAAAACTACCGGACCCTTACACGCTTTATCCAGCGGTTCAACCAAATCGGCTATTGGGTAGCGACAGTGATCGTCTCGCAGTCGAATGCTAAAAAGCGTGTTGAAGTTTTCGAAAAGCTCATTAAGATCGCGTGGAGATTATGGAGTACCAAAACTTCAATACTTCATATGCGATTGTATGTGGGCTACAAACACTCTCAGTCAACAGACTAAAGAAGACGTGGATGGGTGTTGGGTCCAAGATTTTGACCATGTATGAGGATCTTCAGAGAAAGTTTGGGTACAGCTTTAATTTTAAGGCGTACAGAGAGCTTGAGCAGCATTGCTCTCCGCCAGCAATACCAATATTTGGGTAAAAATTATAACATGAAATTGCATGCTTATTGTTTTGAAGGTTGATTATCAAGGACCTCACTTTCATGAACGACGGGAACGCCACATTTCTTACAACGGGAACGTCAATTTTGAAAAGCTATCGGTTATCTACCAGGCTGTATCCAGAAATAGCAAGTTTTCAGAAGTAAGAGAGCCTTTTCTTTCTTGATTCGTGTTTTAACACAGATTGATAGGACGTCTTATGGTTTCTTGGAAGATAGCACTGTCGAAAAGGGAAAAAAAATGCAGTGTAACGAGTACCTTCTACGTCTTCCAACATTCCCTGAGTCCCACCTCCTTATGCTCTCAAAACTCCTAGAACCACCCGAAGTTCAGCCAACTGGTGGAAGCCACAGTTCTCTTTCCGGGATAACGTCTCAAATTGGAAGCACGTCCTGGGAAGTCTAGCAGAACCACTTACAGTAGAAGCCGTACCTAACGCTACCTCTTCAAACGACGAGGCGGGTGTCTCTGGTTCAAAACGTTGGACGGTTTACGGTCTGAAAAAGCAGCAACAGCAGAATCGCTATGCCATAGCTTTTTCGGAGGTGCTAAATAGTACCTTTGAATCAAAAAAAATTGTTGATGGTGCTTCAGTAGACCCTGCAAGTTCTTGAGCAGGTAGCAAGCAACTTTAATAATTCTTCAGGCTCTACCAAACTATTGCATCCACCCAAACCCCTACCCCCCAAAGCCCCTCCCCCCTCACTCACCCACCCACCTCCTTGTCACTCCTCACCTCAGTATCACTTTAGATTATATGCCATGTATATATGTTTAATGTGATTCTCAAAAAATATTTGCCCCTGGGGAGACCTTCCTCTTTCTTCCAAATATATTAAGACTACCATTTATACATGAAATGTACAGGATTTCTAGTAGAAAGATCTCAGACTAGCTGTAATTGCCCTAGCAGCAAATATATTCACGTCTCGGAGTCTTTATCAAAAGCAATTTAATTAAAAATGTCAAGAGCAATCATTGTTCTGTTTAAATGCATGCTTGATAATTTCGACCTCGACAATTGAATTAGTCACAGATCATATTAATTTTCACATTCGTCTATAAGCAAGAAGAGCTGTACGCTTACATTATACAGGAATTATCACGATTCCTTTGCAGATGATATCTTCTTGACATATTTTAAATGCAGAAAGGCATGGAATGCTGAGTAAATAGTGAAATATAAGATAGTATTTCACGGTAAGAAAACGAAATAGGTGGGTATACTGCTTTTTATTTTATTTTTTAACTGCAGTTAAGAAAAGAAAAGATGAAGGGAAAAAGTATACGCGTAATTGCAAGGTAACGATTCAAGCAACCGGAGAGCAAAGCTATAAAATCATGAATAGTCTGAAAAACTAGTAAAGTCAGCGATCAGTTTACTAAAAACAAACCTATTATTATCTTACGAACCCACCATTTTTTTTAGTTTTTTTTTTGGAGCAACTAACACAGCGATAGACATCACCTTAACTTTAATTTTTTTGTAAATATTCCAACTATGTAGCTATTGCGGCTAAATGAATTAGGTATATATTTGTCAATACCTCGAGTATATTGGAAACCAGAGTATATAAAGACATTGGGATTTTCAAATGATACTGTCTCTGTGTCGACTTAGGAGATGTGGAGAAATAAGGTGAGGTGAAGCCATTAATCCCATAAAGGACGGCTAGCGAACGTTTGAAAATTTGTAAAACGTCTCTATATACCTCATCCAAATCCTAGATATCCTCAACAATATTTTCTACGTTATGTTCAACTCCATAATTTTCGCCTCCGAAAATCTGGTCAACAAAAGACGAGTGTTTTTCACTATCGAGTAAAAAGGCGGGCATTGCTAAAGGATTCAATATGCAACTTCGTCACAAACAGAAGAAGCGCATCAGAGATCACGATAACCTAGAATAATTTGCAGTAAATGCGCATCCTCTTTGTTATCCGACTATTTCACACCTCAACAGCTGTCGCTGCGCATCTTTCTTGACCGAGGACTTTGGGTTCTTCGGCACTTGTGACGCGTTCGTGTCGTGATATCTATTATGAAGGCCGAGTATCTCGTAATAGATTCTGAGCGCATTGTGACTAACTTCTTATTTAATAAAAAAGAGAAATATTGCCAGAACGGCTTCAATGCAGTTTATATAATACCTTGAGGCTCATTAACACACATTTTTGGGGTCAAGGTTACGCATTTTTAAGTATTATGGGCATGTCACGCAACGACAGACATATTTACATAATATGAAGAAGGTCGATGTCAACCTTCATCACAAACGAATGCACAATCTTGTAAAAAAACGTATGGGAGAACGTAGAACTCTCAGGAGCTCATACCTTCCAATTGACTGGATTCCGGAAGGCAGGAGTAGCAGGGGTTAGTCTGGTCTCTTGTCGCCTTTGACAGATGGGGCGGCCGGTTGGAGATAACTTTGCGGTAAAGATCATGGATAGTGTAGTTGAAAGAAAGAAATTGCTCAGGTGGAATAAAAGTGATTTTCGTTCTTCTCTGTCCTTCTTTTTGCCAATCACTACTCGTTGGATGTCACTCTCATCTTTTACTCATTTTCTTGTGCCCCATCCTCACTGCCAATCTTCAAGCGGCCTTTCCCTCTGACGACCTGCATACAACACTCAACTCGCCTGTCTTTGAGTGAGCTGGGTGCGCACGTACATACCCTCAAGAGGACAATTCAAGAATATCGGGAGATCAAACCCTCTTCTCTTTCTTTCATACAGACCTCGTAAGGAGATCTCGTTCAAGACAAGAGGCCAGTAAAGCAAAGGTGTTCCATATGGCACTCGTGGCTCCATCCCCAACTTGGTTCGGCGGGCATCACACTTTTCGAGATTCCAAGAAACCTCAAACATTTCTGTCAATAACTCACACGCGTCTCCATCATTCATCTCTCCTGTCTTCTCCACCGTGTCATCGTCACCAGACTCTGTTGGACAGCAAATCTCAGGATCCGTTATAGAGGCTGTGGATAGAGCTTCGCAGCCTTCTGCTCCTTTTTCTGCATACTTCACGTTTGGCCCCATCATCAACGACGCCCCAGTCACGCTTGCTGATATTGATTCCGGCTTGATCTCGTTACTTGTGAAAGATCAACCCTTGATTGAAATTCACACGACGTCTCCACCTCAGCGTCCATCTGGCCCACCACCGCTGCCGCTCACACGGTCAGCACGAAGCTCCATTACTTCTTCCTCCACTGCCACCACAGCCAATCCCGGACCTCACGCGCTGTCGCTGTATCCGCCTCTACTCACTCTACTCGTTCGGCAGGTCAGAAGCTTCCTACAAAAGCCCCACCGACACAACGGAACGCAAGTAATTCATTGCAACGGCAGCAGCATCCCTGCGCTACTTGCACTGAAGCCAAAGCTGAAGCAAGTTCGAATAAGAAGCAGCTTGACAGAGCGCTTGCGAGGGTTGCGTCACTAGAAAAGACGATTGAGTACCTGCAGGTTCAACACAGCACGGCATTGAAGGGATTACATATCGAGATTGCCAGATTGCAGAACATTTGCTCTGGTAAGTTTCCTATTTGTTTTTTTTGTTTTTTGGTTATCCTTCTGATCTAATCTTTGTATACATCATTGTCCCTATTTTCGCAGATAAAGCATTTAAGAAAGTAGTTCTTTCAGAAGACTATACGGGTAAAGCTAAAGGAACTGAGGAAGAGGATCGCGTTGATTCGCAAGATTTCGCAGAGGACTTTAGACTGCCTACGACACCACAATCTTACAGCTCTTCAACAGGTACGGAAAAAATAAATACGTGATGTGACCGTCATAAACTAAATCCTTTGTATTAGTTCAAAATATCAACGAATATTTAGTTGACGATACAGTGATGCCAAAAAAAATAGTGTCGGAACCTTTCGACATTCAGACGCTACATGATGACATCACAAGCATGGGTGACGGTGACGGTGACGGTGATGGTGTTGAGGTCGACGAAGGCACGGATGTTGTTTTATCCCTTGATTCCTCGTCAACGAAACGCATATCGCAGTAGATGCTCAGAAACGGAAGCGCGTGAGGAGTAAAAAGTAAAACAAATGGTCGTGGCACGTCCAAAGAATGCGTCAATCGCTCCTCTGATGATGCTGGCAAGGAGCTTGTGTTAGAGGCCGGAGATATCTCGGAAGCTGACACTGCGAAAGGTGAAGAAGCCAAACCTAAGGCTTTGATAAGCAACAATAGCGACGACCCGCCATACCACTTGATTCTTCACCAGCAAAAGCGCAAGTATCAGACCTTTATTGAGCGCCTAAACTCTGATAATAAGCGAAAACAAAAAGAAATTGAGTCACTTCGATCAGAGCTTGAACTCATTAGAGACGTTCTCGCAGTCTCCGGTCTTGATATTGACCTTGTCGAGCTTAAGGCGCTTGTTATGGCAAGGCCATCTGGCGGGGCCAGGGTAAATCCTGCAGAAGCCCTCGCGTCACGTGCTAAGAAGCTTATCCTTCCACCAATTGGTGCAATCAAATTGGGGCATGACGGTGAGGATGTGGGTACAATTCAAGACATGGAGGAGGCTGCGAAAATAGTGTCTACTATAGTGCTTGACCGCAAACCTGCACCCCTTTCTGACCTCTTGCAACATCGGAAAGGCGCAGGAGCTTACTCTTCTGCCACCAACGCTCTTGAGGCTGTGTCTCGATCTCTCGCGTTGGGTGGAACCGTGAATGAAGCCGGACCTTCATCAATAGAACCCATGCATTTTGTAAGATCCCCGCACCCATCCAATTCCTTGGATTCTTCCTCCGTGGATGGCTTAGCATCCCCCATTCCTCCAACGACAAAAACCACCAAGTCTATCCGCGCGCCAACAAAGACAAAACCGACTTCTGACTCGGACAATATATCTGCCAAGCTCAGGTCGCATCGGTACCGTCACCGCGTGACACGTGCAGACCAGCCGGGTGATGAGGCGGGTGGTGGACATACCCTTGATGACCCTACTGTGGCTTATACGACCAACGGGAATTTGGATTACCAAGGCCGTGCAAGGACTTTAAAGTTAATTGCTATGTCTAACGGTGCTCCGGATGAGGATGTCGCGTCTGGAAAAACTCTCCTGCCCCCTCTTCCTTCAATGGGCACGGCGGATCCCGCTGGCGTGCTTCCGCAGGTGGGGAAGAAGGCAATGAAGTCGAAGATTGGATCGGTTGGAGGAGTAACGAGTAATGGCAACGTTACAGGTTCGGACCTGTTGTGGCAGCAAGTACGGCTTGGAGTAAAAGAGTTTTGGGTGCGAAAGCAGTGCGGCAGAGGCAGTGGAAGGAGAGAGAGGAGAGTGGAAAGTTATAGTTTTCTTTGTAAATGTCGTGAGATGAGAGAGAGGAAGTGACTGCTTGGTTTCACACCCAGCTTTTTGGTCTTTGATGGTGTCTAGTTGTTGTTTCCCATTTACCTTTTCATCCTTTATTAAGCGAAATGCCCATGAAAGTGTATGTCGCTTGCCCATCTTTTTTTATAACGAACCTTCCCGCACTTGTTCCTCCATTGTTATGAATTAGCTGAAGGCGTGACCACTGATTTAACTTTATCTCCTCCTCCGTTTCCGCTTTGCTATTTTCTATAAGTTGTGTTGCAGTCAACGCTGCAGCAAACATAAACTACTTCCACTAAAATCGAACGGTAGAAAGCAAACAAATATGGTATCCAGCGTTTTTTTATACTCGAACAAGAGAAAGAATAAAGCAAACAAGAGGAAGCCAAAGAGAAATACAAAGAGAAGAAGAAGCGCAACGAATTTATCTAAAAACGTTATTTTTGCGCTTTGAGCAGCAACGAAACACATCATAAAAAATTACGATCAAAGTACCGTCTGAGAGATGCAGAAAAAAAGCTCAATTACTCCACATGTTTTGCCAAATACTTCAAAGGAATAATTCTAAAATCGGACCCAGCAGCATTCAACCTCACAATACCATCCGCCACATCAGTTCCAATAAGCACACCATTCTGACCCTTGAATTCACCAGCAATCACCGTCAATGAGCTTTTCTTCTCTGGTTTCACTGGCTCCATGTTCTCAATGGGAACAGATATTTCACCACCACCAAGAACGACCCTTGCTCTGCGGGCGTTTTCGACGCTACGTACGACGCAGCGTTGATTGTCGTAAGTGCCGTTTTCAAAGCTAAGACCCGTCGCAGCTCGCCGGATCTTGACTTCAATGTGAGGGTGAAGCCAGTCTTGAAGATCGTCCTCTGCAGAACGTAAATTGGTGAGTCACTTGACTTCTATCGAGAAATAAACAAAACCGTTAACAAAACTTACGTGCGACCTGTAGATGAAGAATACGCGTCAACAGCTCCACTAGCATGAGGAGTGGATGGGTAAGGCGTTGTCGGATTGAACGGAGTGGCAGGATTGAAAGGAGTGTTCGGCCCGGCGCCACCACCTCCAGTATTTGGAACGCTTGAGGGATTCGGGTAGTATCCCATATCGCCTCTTCCACCATCTCCGTCCCTGCCGCCACCCATGCCAGGTGTATGAGGGATAGATGAGGAATATCCGGGCGTCTGAGGATTGTAAGGCGTGGATCCGTCAATGCCAGACCCATACTGATGGGGAGTACTAGGGTTGTAAGGGGTCTCGGGGTCGTCGCGAGGAGTACCAGCACTGCAAAGAAAGCAGTGATCAGTCAAATGACAATTCATAAATGTCAAAGATTATAACCGCTAAATGTATGAATATTACTTACAGAGCGCTTTGGAACGGCGTGGACCCAAAATCACTATATCCAGACCTTGCTGGGGTCTTACTACCAGCATCCCATGCACCATCTCGTGCTGGTGTCCTACTTCCTGCTTCCCAGGCAGGTGTCCTGCTCCCAGAATGCGCAGGCGTCCTGCTTCCGGAATCCCATGCAGGCGTCCTGCTCCCGTCTTGATAAGGGTTCGGCGTCATCCCCCCATTCGGTCGGTGCATTGGTGTCTTTGATCCACCAGAATGCATTGGCGTCCTGCCTCCGGCTAACGGATGCATTGGCGTAGCACTGCCTTCACCGTAACGGTAGTTTGATGCGTAGCGACTGCCGAAATTGAAGTCGGAAGACTGGGAGTTTTCTGTGCTACTTCCATGAATTTTGACACGGTCAACAGGTATGGTAACGATACGTTGGCTCGTGTGAAGTTCGACGCGGGCACCATTATCAGTCATGTCCTTGACGATACCAATGTACCCTTTGTACGGGCCTTGGATGATAGTAACGGTCTTAGAAATGAGCGGATCACGACCCCTTCCTCGACCGCGGCCACCCATGGGGGCAAATGTCCGAAGAGGAGGTTTAAATCCTGGCGCTCCATCAAGGCCACCGGACTAAAAACCTCAAATCAGCACCCTGATTTGAAAACATCCATATACAACTTACATTTGGCTTCATCCCAGATCCTGTCATTAAATTCACGTTACTTGACTTCGTAACAAAAATTCCACCGTTCTCCATGACTTCACGCGAAAGTACAAAGATGAAAGACCGATGAATGTGAATAACTGTTGCTCTCCTAGGTGCGACGCCAGAAGATGGGTCGGACACAACAACGCTGTCTCCTGCACCCACAGGTTTTCCATTACAATCGGACGCTAAAGCTCTCCTTCTATCTAACTTGCGAACAATCTGCTGAGCCCGAAGCTTTGAAATCGTCCCAAAATGATTGAGAACCGTAAGAACATCCTTCTCAACCTTCACGACAACCCCAACTTCTTGCGGGCTTAGATTGATACAAAAAAATTTAGTCAATGGAATACTTTATGTTGGCTTCACCTTATTTGAACCGCATCCTGAACATCATATGCTCCTGTGCAGCATTTCCAGAAGACACATCAGTTGCAGCACGCAAATCCTTAGCAAACACATCAATCTGTTCCATATGTGTTAATACTATTAAACATACCAAATGTAAAAAACATCAACACAAACCCACCGGCTTGAGACTTGTATCCGAGAGAATAGTAACAATATTATTCAAAATCTTGATAATAAGACCCGTCTCCCCGTTATGCATGCCATAAATAACTTTGACGTGATCTCCCTCATCAAACTTCTTCCGAAGGTCTTTTGCGTCGAATTTCAAAGCAGCAAGCTTTGTCTCACTTGGCGGTACAATCGTCACAATACCGTTGTCGATCGAAAGCACCTTTCCGCATATATCTTTCATTTCACCGCGAATGACCTCCACGTTCTCTCCAAGCATAAAATCATCCGTCGCCAATTGCTGCTGCGCAGCCATCATATTAAGCTCCGCATTACGTTCAGCTGATCCCGTCGAAAACTTTCCAATCTCCTCAAGAGTTGGATTGACGTTTTCGGTTTCAAGCGAGGCGACCTTCATTTCCTTTTCCAGGAACCCGTCTCTGTCGTAGTATTCGTCCTGGAACACATACATGCCTTTCCAGCGAGCTACGGAAAGCCCTTTGAAATCATCAGGGTTGAACAACTTTTGCGGAGGACTCGGACCGCCGAACTTTTTACGCTTCATCCCAGCAACGTCAGCTCGTCTTTTATCAAGGCTTGCAAAATCGATTCGAGGAACAAGCCTTACACGAGCGCTTGAGTTTGAATCCACCAATTCCAAAACCTTTTAAATATGTCAGATTTCGATGAAAATGATTGCTTACCTTCGCCAAATCCCCCCCGTACTTCCCCTTTTTCACTCGAACCCACATTCCCTCCTTAACCTCCTTTTCCTTGCTTTTAATCTTCAAGCACGAAACCATATCATCAATAGGGACGACTTTGATCGAATTTGCATTTAAACCATTAATTCCTTCAATGGCTTTTTGAACATGAGCCAACTTTCGGGCTTCGATGTAAATGTAGCCGATAATGTTCTCCCGAGAAAAGGCTGATATAATCTCCAACTTATCGCGGTACTCGAGCTCACAGTATTTTCTCATCAACTGCATCACAAGATCACGTTCTCGTCCTTGCTGAAATTTGACAAAACATATATTTTAGCTAGGTGAATTCATAAAAAATTGCAGAGAAAGTCTTCAAACTTAAAAAGAATAGGTGTTCTTACCCTACACTTGACCAACCACAGACTGGGGTCATTTACTGACGGAAGCAACATGTGTTCAGCAACATGGTCCGAATCACCCCGGTACCCCTTCGGTCGCGAGTGCCGCTTCTTCAAAGCGTCAACGATAACCTCGGCATCCAATTTCATCCTGCTGCAGTCGCCGCCGATCAAGAATTTTGTGATAAGTATCGTCATTCTGAACTTCGTCAAAGTCCTCGTCTAGTAAGTAATAAAAAAGTAAAAGAGTCAGTTGAACGCAATATATGGCGGAGGGAGGACAGATGAAAATAGCGAGTTTTGGTTCGTAAAGGTCGCAAAAAGAACTGCCGATGATTGATGCATGGTTCGGTCCAAACATCCACCTGTCTCTCATAACATAGGCACGCGCGCGATTCAAGCCCAAATACTCATCATCATAAATAACTCAAATACAGTGATAATACACCTCAAATCAAGTTTAAGTAAGGGGGGAATGGCGAACCTCTAGTAATCAGTCCGTCATCCTCTTCCTCGTCTTCTTCCTCATCTTCTTCTTCGTCAACGGCAGCCTCAGCATCAATGAAACGACTAATGTGGTCCCGCCTTCCCCTCTTCTTCTTGCGACGCCGCCTTCATCCTCCTCTTCCTCCTCTTCTTCTTCATCCTCATCCTCATCCTCATCCTCATCTTCTTCCTCTTCCTCATTGTCAGCTGCGTACTTCGCGCCGCCAGTGGGACCGCGACGGGAGCTTTGAGGCTGATCTTCATCGCCATCTTCATCATCTTCCATCTCAGAAACATCGTCGTCATCGTCGACATTCTGTCTCTCGTCCTCGACATCATCTCGCTCTGAGTCGCTCATCGTTGATTTTGATGGTCACCAATTTTTTCTGTTCAAATTTACGTTTCACATCAGTGTAGATGTAAACTGTGGCAGGCATTTGCATTTTGCAAGACCTCGAAGTTCTGGACAAACTTTGACGGCATCTAATGCATGCAAACGGTATACGCGTAAAAAAACATATTTGCAATCAAGCTTTAATAAAGTCCTAAAATCAAAAGCCGAGCGCTTAAAAAACCAAAAAAAAAAGAAGTGCAAAGCGATATCTGCGAAACCCGCCATCGAAGAAGAAAAAAAAGAAAGAAGACTACCAACCATGAATGGGAAACCATCTATAAAAATCCCTAAAACCAACTAAAGCAAAAATAGGCTAGAAAAGAGAAGAAGAAAACCAAGAAGACAAAGGGACCAAAATACGTGCTGATCAGGATTCGAGGAGATCCATTATCCTCTGAGCAAGTAAACATGTTAATTATAATTAATATCGACTCTAACCTTATCCAGTCAATATTCGTTTAATACCTGTTTCATAGAAGGGTCTCGGGGTCGTCGCGAGGAGTACCAGCACTACAAAGAAAGCAGTGATCAGTCAAATGACAATTCATAAATGTAAAGATTATAACCGCTAAATGTATGAATATTACTTACAGAGCGCTTTGGAACGGCGTGGACCCAAAATCACTATATCCAGACCTTGCTGGGGTCTTACTACCAGCATCCCATGCACCATCTCGTGCTGGTGTCCTACTTCCTGATTCCCAGGCAGGTGTCCTGCTCCAGAATGCGCAGGCGTCCTGCTTCCGGAATCCCATGCAGGCGTCCTGCTCCCGTCTTGATAAGGGTTCGGCGTCATCCCCCCATTCGGTCGGTGCATTGGTGTCTTTGATCCACCAGAATGCATTGGCGTCCTGCCTCCGGCTAACGGATGCATTGGCGTAGCACTGCCTTCACCGTAACGGTAGTTTGATGCGTAGCGACTGCCAAAATTGAAGTCGGAAGACTGGGAGTTTTCTGTGCTACTTCCATGAATTTTGACACGGTCAACAGGTATGGTAACGATACGTTGGCTCGTGTGAAGTTCGACGCGGGCACCATTATCAGTCATGTCCTTGACGATACCAATGCACCCTTTGTACGGGCCTTGGATGATAGTAACGGTCTTAGAAATGAGGGGATCACGACCCCTTCCTCGACCGCGGCCACCCATGGGGGCAAATGTCCGAAGAGGAGGTTTAAATCCTGGCGCTCCGTCAAGGCCACCGGACTAAAAACCTCAAATCAGCACCCTGATTTGAAAACATCCATACACAACTTACATTTGGCTTCATCCCAGATCCTGTCATTAAATTCACGTTACTTGACTTCGTAACAAACATTCCACCGTTCTCCATGACATCACGCGAAAGTACAAAGATGAAAGACCGATGAATGTGAATGACTGTTGCTCTCCTAGGTGCGACGCCAGAAGATGGGTCGGACACAACAACGCTGTCTCCTGCACCCACAGGTTTTCCATTACAATCGGACGCTAAAGCTCTCCTTCTATCTAACTTGCGAACAATCTGCTGAGCCCGAAGCTTTGAAATCGTCCCAAAATGATTGAGAACCGTAAGAACATCCTTCTCAACCTTCACGACAACCCCAACTTCTTGCGGGCTTAGATTGATACAAAAAAATTTTAGTCAATGGAATACTTTATGTTGGCTTCACCTTATTTGAACCGCATCCTGAATATCATATGCTCCTGTGGCAGCATTTCCAGAAGACACATCAGTTGCAGCACGCAAATCCTTAGCAAACACATCAATCTGTTCCATATGTGTTAATACTATTAAACATACCAAATGTAAGAAACATCAACACAAACCCACCGGCTTGAGACTTGTATCCGAGAGAATAGTAACAATATTATTCAAAATCTTGATAATAAGACCCGTCTCCCCGTTAAGCATGCCATAAATAACTTTGACGTGATCTCCCTCATCAAACTTCTTCCGAAGGTCTTTTGCGTCGAATTTCAAAGCAGCAAGCTTTGTCTCACTTGGCGGTACAATCGTCACAATACCGTTGTCGATCGAAAGCACCTTTCCGCATATATCTTTCATTTCACCGCGAATGACCTCCACGTTCTCTCCAAGCATAAAATCATCCGTCGCCAATTGCTGCTGCGCAGCCATCATGTTAAGCTCCGCATTACGTTCAGCTGATCCCGTCGAAAACTTTCCAATCTCCTCAAGAGTTGGATTGACGTTTTCGGTTTCAAGCGAGGCGACCTTCATTTCCTTTTCCAGGAACCCGTCTCTGTCGTAGTATTCGTCCTGGAACACATACATGCCTTTCCAGCGAGCTACGGAAAGCCCTTTGAAATCATCAGGGTTGAACAACTTTTGCGGAGGACTCGGACCGCCGAACTTTTTCCGCTTCATCCCAGCAACGTCAGCGCGTCTTTTATCAAGGCTTGCAAAATCGATTCGAGGAACAAGCCTTACACGAGCGCTTGAGTTTGAATCCACCAATTCCAAAACCTTTTAAATATGTCAGATTTCGATGAAAATGATTGCTTACCTTCGCCAAATCCCCCCCGTACTTCCCCTTTTTCACTCGAACCCACATTCCCTCCTTAACCTCCTTTTCCTTGCTTTTAATCTTCAAGCACGAAACCATATCATCAATAGGGACGACTTTGATCGAATTTGCATTTAAACCATTAATTCCTTCAATGGCTTTTTGAACATGAGCCAACTTTCGGGCTTCGATGTAAATGTAGCCGATAATGTTCTCCCGAGAAAAGGCTGATATAATCTCCAACTTATCGCGGTACTCGAGCTCACAGTATTTTCTCATCAACTGCATCACAAGATCACGTTCTCGTCCTTGCTGAAATTTGACAAAACATATATTTTAGCTAGGTGAATTCATAAAAAAATTGCAGAGAAAGTCTTCAAACTTAAAAAGAATAGGTGTTCTTACCCTACACTTGACCAACCACAGACTGGGGTCATTTACTGACGGAAGCAACATGTGTTCAGCAACATGGTCCGAATCACCCCGGTACCCCTTCGGTCGCGAGTGCCGCTTCTTCAAAGCGTCAACGATAACCTCGGCATCCATTTCATCCTGCTGCAGTCGCCGCCGATCAAGAATTTTGTGATAAGTATCGTCATTCTGAACTTCGTCAAAGTCCTCGTCTAGTAAGTAATAAAAAAGTAAAAGAGTCAGTTGAACGCAATATATGGCGGAGGGAGGACAGATGAAAATAGCGAGTTTTGGTTCGTAAAGGTCGCAAAAAGAACTGCCGATGATTGATGCATGGTTCGGTCCAAACATCCACCTGTCTCTCATAACATAGGCATTCGCGCGATTCAAGCCCAAATACTCATCATCATAAATAACTCAAATACAGTGATAATACACCTCAAATCAAGTTTAAGTAAGGGGGGGAATGGCGAACCTCTAGTAATCAGTCCGTCATCCTCTTCCTCGTCTTCTTCCTCATCTTCTTCTTCGTCAACGGCAGCCTCAGCATCAATAAAACGACTAATGTGGTCCCGCCTTCCCCTCTTCTTCTTGCGACGCCGCCCTTCATCCTCCTTTTCCTCCTCTTCTTCTTCATCCTCATCCTCATCCTCATCCTCATCTTCTTCCTCTTCCTCATTGTCAGCTGCGTACTTCGCGCCGCCAGTGGGACCACGATGGGAGCTTTGAGGCTGATCTTCATCGCCATCTTCATCATCTTCCATCTCAGAAACATCGTCGTCATCGTCGACATTCTGTCTCTCGTCCTCGACATCATCTCGCTCTGAGTCGCTCATCGTTGATTTTGATGGTCACCAATTTTTTTCTGTTCAAAATTTACGTTTCACATCAGTGTAGATGTAAACTGTGGCAGGGCATGTTTGCATTTTGCAAGACCTCGAAGTTCTGGACAAACTTTTGACGGCATCTAATGCATGCAAACGGTATACGCGTAAAAAAACATATTTGCAATCAAGCTTTAATAAAGTCCTAAAATCAAAAGCCGAGCGCTTAAAAAACCAAAAAAAAAAAGAAGTGCAAAGCGATATCTGCGAAACCCGCCATCGAAGAAGAAAAAAAGAAAGAAGACTACCAACCATGAATGGGAAACCATCTATAAAAATCCCTAAAACCAACTAAAGCAAAAATAGGCTAGAAAAGAGAAGAAGAAAACCAAGAAGACAAAGGGATCAAAATACGTGCTGATCTGGATTCGAGGAGATCCATCATCCTGAGCAAGTAAAAATGTGAATTATAATTAATATCGACTCTAACCTTATCCAGTCAATATTCGTTTAATACCTGTTTCATAGCCACTGGCTACTAACTTTTAACAAATTACAAGGTATCGGTTCTTTCTCAACATCCATTTGCTAGAATTCGGTACTTTTGATTGCTTATGGATGTACGCGCTGCATAACTCTCATCAGTTATTTGGTCACGAAAGTCAAAAACAAGAATAAATTACTTAAGCCGAACAACCTCTCTTGTCCCTTTGTTCCTTTTTCTGACGCAAACGAATCCTCTGCACTGAACAACTATTTTGTGATAGATTGGAGTGAAAAATACCTCGGTAAACATCTCGCCATCGTCTCACCATACGGAAATTCGCTTACCGTCGTATCCGCTAACAAAATATCTGCAGGAAGAAAGGAATACTGCACTTGTCTCATGCAATATTTGCGATTTTCAGGATGCTCTTTGAAGAATATATGTAGACTATAATACCATATATAGACCATAACGCTACTTCAGACAGTTAATTCGCACTGTATGTATCGACGAAGGATTTGGAATATAATAGGGATTTATCTTCATTATGGACGACCACGTAGATATTGATGACCGATAAAGGCGCCGCACTGGACAGGTACTATAAACATATATAAAAAATATATTTATAGTCACTAAACAGCTTCATTCTTACTTATCACAGCGCCAGAAACAACAACAACAACGGGCAAAGAATCCCCGTTTTTCATGGTAGGGGGCCAAAGACTCTTCGGGACCATAATGGGCACGCTTCTTGGCGAAGCAGCCCACCTTTTCTTTAAAACACCCTCGTCAAAGTCCACAGTTTCTTTCATAATCGTCACCACATTCCGCAACGCCGTGAAAGACATCTTCCTGACAACTTCAATGGGATTGCCTGTTGCTTTTGACAATGCACGTTCGTACGCCTCGATGCTGCCGGCAAAGTCAATCAAATTAACGACGCCCAGACGCTGGCACCGCATGGCCCCCGAGTCCATTCCCCGGATTCCGGTCTTCCCTTTGCTACTAATGTTCTATATGCGAAAAAAAAGGATCAGCTATAGGTTATAAAGCTTGAATCTTACCACTTGCCACCATGGTACAGCTTCCCCCATAGATGTAAGATCGCCAAGATACCAACAGCGGTAGATGGCCTCGTATACCGTTTCGCCCTCAACAATAAAAGCGTCCTTGTCGTCCCCTTTGCTGCGATGAAGACGTTGCATGTTGATTGGGGAATCCAACGCCAATGGTACAACATCAACGTCGACCTCAAACGACGCCACTGGACCGTTGATCAATCTGGCACCATAGAAACTTTTGTAGCTCCTTCCTGCTGCCTCCGACATATTTCGTGCTGATGCGGCCGGTGGGAGAGTGGGTGGTGTTGTGATGGGGAGTTTGTGTTTGATATGTCGTAGAAGGTGAAGGACAGGGGTGGTGATGCGGGGCTGGTAAAGGGGAATGATGGTGGGCATGAGGATGATGGATGGGAGGGGAATAGCATTGTAGCTGAATCGAACTGCCGAAGGTTGCAAAGCGGGCAACTCTTGACCTTCAAGAAAAATCAGAACGAATTGCGACGACGACGCGTATGCGTCGACAAGGAACCAAAAAAAAAAAAAAAAAAAAAAGTTACCACCTGCCCAAGGGGTTCCTCATTGATTGCACCTGTAACAATTGGCAAGCTTGACGCAATCATTTGTACAGCTGTAAACATTTCTGAGTTGACTTCTCTACTCTTTGCCAAATACTCTTCAAACATTGATTTGCATGAAGTTTGAATCAATTCCGCTACATGAGCGCTCTGAGACTCTCCAGGCATAACTTCCCTGTCGAGTCCTCCAGATGCCGAACCAAAAGGAGAGATGTTGTTGATTTTGTCCTAAGTAGTAGTAAAATCAGATGATAAAGTTAAGTGAAGACATTGACATGTACTAAAAACTAACGAGACACTGCTTACCTTTTTCGCGGAAACGTAAGCAATTAACACATCATCAGATTCCCAATCTCCCCACCAGCGAAGTCGATTTAGATCCCCAATGAATAAAGCGAAACTGAGCCCCACCTCGGCGGAAGCAATGGCTTGGCGGGGCTCAACGTCAACACTCACTCCAGTGAGCCCTAGAATTTGATTCGTCCATTTTACAAAGGACTTTGCGACTGTTTTATCCGGTGGATCAAAACGAGGGAAAGCGAATATGTTGTCATCTTTCATTCGTAACGCCGGGAAAATGTAGCCTTTGGATTGAGCCCAGAAGAATAATACTTCTTGCGCGTCTAGCCAATTCTTGAGGTTCGTGTAGCACGACAAACGCCAGATATCTCTTGTCATCGTCTAAATAGTAATACTTACCAACAGAGTTGCATTGCTTGGTGTTGCGAAAATTTGGGCCTAATCACGTAGGTTTCAGAACCTTCGTAAACGTAGACTGCATCCACACTTAGAGGCTGAAAAAAAAGAAGAACAATGTAATTAATAAAGGGGGGGAAAAAGGAAGAAGATAAAATGGTGTACAAACCTGCATTTCATCCATTGTAAGAGTAAAGAGCTCTTCAACGTGCAGCATCAAATAAAAAAGTATGGTGATCCCCGCCAACATGTATGCCTGATGATTGTTGAAGTGTAAAGTAAGATAAAGGTTGAAATAATTAAAAACATTACTTTAACGTCTGGATTTATATTTGTATCTTGCTTTAAAATGCCGTGACTCGTTCAAGGTCTTCGTAACGAGAAGCTTGTTGCATGCTTAACAACACGGCCAGATTGGTTTGTCGCACGTTTGGAGGGCCTTTTTTGCATTCAAGAACGATGGCAGCGTCACACGGGTTCCCTCGAAACACTCGTTCTTGTTTATCATTAAGGCCTTCCGTCCATCCGTTCTGGCAATTTGCTTTAACTCTATAGGGAATGGAGCATATTTCCGTTAGGAAAGGGCACAAAAGAAGAAAAGCAGGCAACCTTCATACCGAAACCACCATTTAGAAGCAGAGTAAAAAGCTTCAGCGGTTTTGTAGCTCAAGGGACCGCGAGACCCATTCCGATGATGTATAGGATCACATCGCACTGTCATATAAGCAACGACGTCTTGTGGGGATTTGTTATCATAATAAGGCGCATTTCGTAGATGGCAGCGCGTTCACTGTTTTCATCTTTTAACCATTTCATGAAGGCATCCCACGTTGTCTGATAGGCTCCCCGTCCGGACTCAATCAATTGTGAGTTTGACATGCGAGTTGCCTCAGCGATGATGGCTTTTTTGGTCGTGTTCACCGAAGTATTAACAGGATCCTCCGGTATTGGGGCAGGAGGTTGTTGCGTTACCAATTGTCCCCTGGACATCTGTTGTGCTCTCACCACAGCTATCTCCGCAGCAGCGTTTGGGTTCGCCTTCCTTTCCTCGATTGAAGGAGGTTGGGAAGGGAGTGAAGAGTGTGATGGGGGGTATTGAGATTGAGAGAGCGAGGTGCCATTTCTTGGTTTCTTCGCGCATGGTACGAGTGTCGAATCTTTGCGAGGCCGTCCTCTCTTTCTGGCAGGTATTGAAGAGTTTATTGCAGCGGCTGGCAATGACGGCGTCATTGCTGGGTTGCTAAAGGATTCATGAATCGTTGAATTTCTGAAGTGTCTTTGGACTCGTAAACCTTATTCTCACACGACGATTAGTATCGTATAAGAATCACTATAAAATTATTGGGACAAAATGTCCTTAAAATCCCTTGTAATAATTTCTTCATTCTTGCATCACCTTCCGTCTCTGAATATTCCTCTTTTTGCATTTTTTTCCACGGATTTTGGCCAACTTCGCGCCAACTCTGAACCGAAGATCCTCTCCACCACAAGGTACCTAAACCGTTTTAAGCTGAAGACGAGCACGAGGAAAAAAGTTTATTGCGAGTTCTGTATCCAGTCAATGTCACCGGGTAGTTCGGAGAGTTTCCTACCGCGCGACCCCTTCTTTGTCGATGACTGTGCTTTGATATTTTTGATCCTCCTTTGTGTAATAAAGTGCTACAATTATGTTAACGACATTGACGACGCTCAATTCCCGCTACGATCAGACCGCCTTCATGGAATATGCACCACGAATTTATCCCGACCAAGATGTTGTTGCTCAGTTCGTCACATACTTTTTACAACGCCTACCGTACGTTTGACCTTGTGGAATTTTTATTTGGAACTGGCGCCGTGGGCTTTTGATGGCATTCTGGTTATTATCATCTTATTGGCGAATGCGGATGCATTTAAATATACGTTTTGACGCATCAACTTCAACGTCAATATCTCATGCAACTGCAGCTGGGCAGAGGATCTGGAATTGATGGACCTGCTGATGGGAAGCCGGATTGTGATGACGTGGTGGAGGATTAACGTAAGGTAAAGCTCACGCGTACTCGCGTTCAAGCCTGCGCCGCGCTAATTTTCCCCTTCGTGAACGTAATTTTCATCACACTCTCTTTTGTGAGTATCGCTCCTTTTTCTGTATTTGTTTGCTGAGAAAAGTTTACTTAACCCCAACTAACCTCAGTATCTTTTTCTTGATACTTTTTTTGTTATGTTCTTTTTCTCGATATTTGCAATTCTTACAGGTGCCTTAAACTCATTTCGACAGCCGTTTCTATTGAGTGGAGCTTAAATGTTTGATTTTACTTTAATATCTTTTCTTCAGCTATAAAATCGAATGTGAATCCCGCAACGAATACTTGGGCCGGGTTATACGGTTTTGAGAATACGTGTATATTTTACTGTTTAAATATTCTCTCCGGATATTTGAATAAAGAGACTTTTTCTGCAGACTTTTTTCACATGGTATTTTGGTTTTTGCTTGCTGCGGTGACCACTGAAGGCTAACAGCACTGAGTTGAATTGCAGCTATTTACTTACTGGAAGTCTGTAAAATATATTGTGCTCTTGAACTTTACTCGAGACTCGAGTAAGGTCTAAACCAGAGTCATGATGGTTTTGTTTATCTCACTTTCTCCATGTGTTTTGTGATCGAGTTTGGTCCCAAACACAAGAATTCGAATTGTTGTTGATCTTGGGCATCATTGACAAGTCCATCCATCCATCACCCTTGTGCTCAACTGCACCACCTCTCTCCACGCCGCCCCGGTCCAACCTCCCCACAACCCTTCACCCACAACCAAGTCAACCATTAGTTATACATAGGCACCATGACCTCCGTTCTAGGTGCAACCTCCCCAGCCCTCCCCCCGATAGGCCCGAAATCACATCCAAAACAACTCCCCGAACTCCCCACAGAATCAAACTCGCTGTCCCACAACTCATCGATGATCCCGATAACAGCAGTGGACCAGCACCCACATATTATCTGGAAGGTAAACTCTCCCACTTCCCACATAGAAAACTTCTAAACTCTTTGAAGCGATTGACCATGAAGAAGACGACTCGGACGATGATATTGAT
Source organism: Chytridium lagenaria (assembly GCA_025449115.1). Taxonomy (NCBI): domain Eukaryota; kingdom Fungi; phylum Chytridiomycota; class Chytridiomycetes; order Chytridiales; family Chytridiaceae; genus Chytridium; species Chytridium lagenaria. The sequence continues at coordinate 29,021 of JAHLKC010000116.1, forward strand.
TATGCTGAGATCCCGATGGAGGAATTTGAGGATATCTCGGATTCAGATGATGATGAGACGTTGGAGAAGGCGGTGCAAAGTCTCAACGAACGAAACTTTATTGGATGTACAGTTTTTACTCACTGTTTCCCCAACCACTCACCATTTCGCTTTAGTCGTCACAGAGACAATGAAATCCGAGGAACCCACAGTCTCCATCACAAAACGACCAGAAGTCATTGATGATTATATCCGGAATTATTTGGCGAGTAAAGGGTTATTTAAATCTCTGGAAGCGTTTCAGGTATTTGACGAGGCGTGGCGATAACCTGTAAAACTTATCGGTACTTTTAGAATGAATGGTATGAGTTTCAACAAAAGGGGAAATTAAGCCCGGAAGATGTTACAATCGTTCCAGATGTTTATCAAAAAAACCAAGAACTCGCGGACTCTCTCCAAAAACTCCGCATCGACGTGGAAAACTACAAGGAAATAGCAAGGTACCCACCCCCCTTATTCTCTTTCAATGAGTATTAATGATATATGCAGTAAAGCCCGCGCAACCTACGACAAACTCCGCAAAGAACTGATTTCCATCGCATGCACCATAAACGCGTTGTTCAAGAAAAAAACCGCTTGATAGTGACATTAAGCGATTAAAGAAACATTACGAGGCTTACGAACCCACTTTACGACAACTTCGGAATCGTTACGAGATGCTATGAAAGAGAAGATGTTGACTAAATTGGAGAGAGATCGACTTGCTGGAAAGTTGATGGCGTTGGATGCTGTTGGAGGGAAACAGGCGCAACCTAATAATGTAACGACGGTGCCAACTGTGGCGTCACCGCATCCACCTGTTAAAGAGGGGAAGAGGGTGGTTGAGAAGAAGGAAGGGAAGACGGCGGTGGTGAAGAAGGGGTGTGAAGGATGCGCAGTTGCCGTTGGAGGATAGGGGAATCCGTATATTGGACGAGTCTACCTGTCGCTAAAGTGGATCGATTGAAACAGATTCACGTTGTCAGAGGTCATGAAATGGCGATTAGCGCGTAAGCCTTATCTTAACAAATTTAGATAATTTGACTAACCGCTTGATCCCGACTTTATTAGCATAAAATTCCCACCCCAAGAAAATGATTCTCGCGACCGTGTCTGACGACAAGACGTGGAAAATGTGGGCGTTCCCATCCGGTGAATTGATCATGAGTGGTGGTGGACATAAAGATTGGATTGCGGATTGTGATTTCCATCCTCGTGGTGCACATCTTGCTACCGCCTCTGGGGATGGGACGGTCAAGATTTGGATTTTGGGAAAGGGTGGCGACTTTGACGTTGAGTATCATACACAGGCGTTTGGGGATGTGCGTTTCATGATACAGGGGATTTTTTGGCGAGTTGTTCGATGGATCATACGGCGAAACTTTGGGATATTACAACGTAAATATTTTTTTTATGGATAATTTCTTAAATTCTTTTTATGGATTTGTTTTATCATTTTATCATCTCGCTTCTTTTTTTTTAATGCGATGGCCGCCACTCTTTTACATTTCTGTTGGTTTTGATATACATTTATCCATGCTTTACACCTTTGGTTTTTTCATATTCACTTTAATTTTTTGTAATATTCCAAAAGTTGTATACCTTTTATCATCCCCTCATTAACCAATTTCCCCCATTTTCTTCCTCCATTGATACATATCATCCATACTACACATCTTTTCCTTTCCCACAAAATCTCTAACACCCCTCACCCTCTCAGCGGAAAATGCCGCCAAACCGCGGCCACGCCGACTCTGTCAACCACGTCAACTTTATCCCCCACACCAACACCCTCTACACCTGTTCAGGTGACCGCACTCTATCCCTCTGACGCACGCACCGGTCTCTGCGCTCAAACCCTCACGGCCACATGAACGCCATCAACCACGTTGTGTTCTCATCCACAGTAAGAAACACCCCACTGCGTCGTCTAACATGTAAAGGGGGAATCCGTCGCCTCTGCTGACGCGGATGGTGTCGTCAAGTTTTGGGATACTCGGAGCGTTGCGGAAATTGAGAGTTTGGAGATGGGACCGTTACCTGTGAATCGACTTTTTTTTGATGCGAGTGGGAGTGTCCTTGCTGCGGCTGGTGGAGATGGGACGGTGAAATTGTAAACACCCCCTTCTCCCATCTTTTCCTCATGCTTTTTTTTTTTTAGGTATAATTGTAGGGATAAAACGCGATCAAGAGATCTTTCTGTGCATAGTGATGCGGTGCAGACGGTTTGTTTTGATAGGGGTTCGCAGTTTCTTGTGACGGCTGGATCAGGTATGGAATTTTTTTGGGGGATGTGGTGTTGACTTTTTTTTTTTTGGTGTAGATTGCACGTTCCGGATATTTCAGTAATGGTGCGTCGCGAGGTGTGCATTTGGATTGAACTGGTTTTTTTTTGTAAATTTATGAAAAATAGATGTGCTTTTCTTTGGGGGTTTGAGTATGCCGACTGTTTATTTAAGTGATTTGAGTTGGAGGATATGTGAGGATAGTTATTGTGGGGTGTTTGAGTATGCGGTGGTTATGCGGTGGTGGGTAATTTCCATAAGAGGTGGGATGTTGGGATATGTGGATGGATTTGACGTTTCCAAAGAATACACACACGCCGTTAAAAAGAAAAGCTTTTCAACGACTTAAAAAAGGCTTTACCGTCCAAAAGCCACAGGACATGTAAATAAAACCCCCACCCCGTTCCATTTTTTTTCAGGGCCTCAGCAAATCCTGGGAACGTTCCAAATTCCGTGTTTTCATGGAGCGTCATCCAAGGAGAAAAAAAAATTGCTGAAAATTTACAGCTTGTGAATCTTTCAAAGGGCGGTCGTTTGTTTCCTCCTTTCCCCTCGTATCGTTCATACAAACGAGTTTGCTGTAGACGCTTGCCTGGGAGTCTTTTGGATACCTCATTGATTTTGGTGCGTTGGTGTATGAGGATATGGAGGGGGGGTGGCTGATGGCCATGTTGCGTTTGATTCCATCCAATGCTACCCCCCACCCCCCGCGTATGTGGTAACGATGACACAAACTAACGCTTTCCGTCTTTTTTCTTCATTCCATTCGTCATGCTTGGTTGGATCGGCTTTTTTCGTTGTATGGGATCTACCGCCCGCGTTTGTGAACAGTAAAGAGAGAAGAGATGGCACTCGCGGATGTGACTGAGGTTGATAAGTGGTTGCAGTCCCTTATGGGGTGCAAGCAGTTGAGTGAGAATGATGTGAAGAAGTTGTGTGAAAAGGTAAATGGATGGTGTTGTTTTGGTGGAGATGATGGAGGGGAGATCTGTGGGATCATCTGTTTGGTTTCGCTTATACTGTAAACGATTGGGATCTTGAGAGTTGGTTGTTTTTTCTTGGGAGGGTATAACGATTAGGATCTTGAGTGTTGGTTTGTTTTTTCCTGGGAGGCTATAGCGATTGGGAGCTTAAGATGTTTTTTCGTGGGAGGCTATAGCGATTGGGATCTAAAGAATTGGTTCGTTTTTTCCTGGGAGGGTATAACGAGTGGGATCATAAGAGTTGGTTTTTTTGGGAGTGTATAATGGAGAATGTTATTGGCATGGGAGAAGCTGTTGCTATGGGAATTTTGAATTCCCTACATTTCCTGGTCGTTTCTTTTCCACTCATGGATTCTTTTGTTTTCTTGGAATTCAACCACAATCTCTAACCAATTCCCCTCTCAACAACCAAAAAACAACCACCCTTTTTCCATGGCAGGCCCGTGAAATCCTCATGGAAGAATCCAACGTCCAACCAGTCCGCTGCCCAGTGACGGTATGCGGTGACATTCACGGTCAATTCCACGATCTGATGGAACTCTTCCGCATTGGCGGAAACTCTCCTGACACGAATTACCTGTTTATGGGAGATTACGTTGACCGTGGGTATTATTCTGTTGAGACGGTGTCGCTCCTTGTTGCGCTTAAAGTGCGATACCGAGATCGAGTGACGATTTTGAGGGGGAATCATGAGAGTCGACAGATTACACAGGTGTATGGGTTTTATGATGAGTGTTTGAGAAAGTATGGGAATGCGAATGTGTGGAAGTTTTTTACGGATTTGTTTGATTATTTGCCGTTGACGGCTTTGGTGGAGGATCAGGTATGTGTTTGGTTTTTTTTTGTTGTTTGTATTTGTGGTTATGACGGTTTTTTTTCTTCTTCTTCTTGAATAATTTGATTGCTTTTTCTTTTGTTTGTGACTTTTTAATTTTTTTTGTGGTTCTGTGGGATGTGAATATCACTCCTTTTTTTTTTTTTTGAAGTGGGAAGGGTGTCATTGTCGACTTTAATTTGATCGGAGCATGTCTGACGTTGTTTTAAATCATTCTTTTACGTAGATTTTCTGCTTGCACGGTGGTCTTTCCCCCTCGATTGACACGCTCGACCACATTCGATCGCTTGACAGAATCCAAGAAGTCCCCCACGAAGGTCCCATGTGCGGTACGTCCTCCCTTTTTTCTTTCTTTATAATCATGGAAATGCCTCAAAAAAAACAACAAAAAACCCTCATACATTTTCTTTTTCTTTCTTTTTCCTTTGTAATAGACCTCCTTTGGTCTGACCCTGATGACCGATGCGGATGGGGTATCTCCCCGCGTGGAGCCGGATATACGTTTGGGCAGGATATCTCTGAAGCGTTTAATCATAATAACGGGTTGACGTTGATTTCGAGGGCGCATCAGCTTGTGATGGAGGTGAGTTTGTTTTTCTAATTATGTATTTATAAGAATGGTTTGGTGGTTCTAATTTTAATTGTTATTTTGTGTGTGTGTGTGAATGTATGTTTAGGGATACAACTGGGCTCAGGATCGTAATGTAGTGACGATATTCAGTGCACCCAATTATTGTTATCGGTGTGGGAATCAGGCGGCTATTATGGAGGTGGATGAGCATTTGAAGTATACTTTGTGAGTGTTTCTTTGGTTTTGTTTGTTTTGGTGAAGGTGGTGGAGGTGTTTACTTTTTTTTTTTTTCTTTAGCTTGCAGTTTGACCCTGCGCCGAGACGTGGGGAGCCTCATGTGACGAGGAGGACGCCTGATTATTTCTTGTAGATATGGCGATGGATGGGTGGATTATATTTTTTTTTTTGTTTTCTTTTCTGGGTTTTTTTGCTGATTGTCTTGTCTTGTTTTTTTTGAGAGTTTGGATGGAAGGATGGATGGTGGTTTTTCGACCCTCCCTTTTACCCATCTTCTTTTATGTTTGTTTTTTTTGTTTTTCCTCATTGTTATGTGTAAAGGAGAAGTAAAAGAGAATTGTCGGTGTTTTTTGTTTTTTCCTTTTTTAAAAAAAGAAACACGGATGTTGGTCTTTTTGTTGTTGTTGTTGTGGGTGGAAGGCGTTTTTGTTTATGATTTTTGGTTTCTTTTTCTTTTTCTTTTTCATTTTAAAATGGTAGGAGTTGTTGTCGAAAAGTCTTTTTTCCTGTATACTTTTTGAATACAAACAAGGATTTGACGAGGGTTGTTTAAGAGGTGGTGTGATATTGGGTGTGATGTGTGGTGGGAGAGTAGGGTAGGAGAGAGAGTAGTAGGATTTAGTAGTAATTGATTTCTCATTTTTCCAATTGAATGATGGTTGACAATTTAGTTTGAATATTTATTGGAATTATAGATTTATTATCTTTTTCATTCATTACTCAAGGCATCCATCCATTCATCCATTCCTATCATCGACACACTGGTGTTCATTCCATTCCATTAATATAACCAAACAATAAAAGAATGGTAAAATTCCTTTGAAATGATGAAAAAGAAAAGAGTAGTCTTATATTAAAAAAACAAATTTCAAAAGACAGGAGCAGCAACAGCAGCAGCAGCGGTACGGATAGCATCTCGATGCAAGGAAGGCACGATCATGAAAGGGTTGAATGTGTTTGCGGGAAAGGGGGAGGTAGTGGCCAAGAGTGATGCATGGTATCCCGAGTGGTTGTGGGGGTTGTTGGAGAAGAGGGGTGAGAAGGTGGAGGAAGGGTTGAGGCCAGAGTATGTGAGGTTGTTGAATCGGAGAAAGATGGAGAAGGTTGTGATGGAGAGGAGAAAGTAGATGTGGATGTGTGGATGTGTGGGGAAGTGTTTTGGGGTGAAGGAGGTGTGTGTGTGTGGATGTGTGGATGAAGGAGGTGTGTGTGTGTGTGGGTTGATAGGAGAGAGAAAGTAAAGGATGGACATGAAATGAAATATTATAGTGCGATATATGGGATGTAGTAAGAGATGGATGATATGAAATATATATATTGGAATTGAATTGAAAAAAAAGAGAGAGAGAGAGAAGAGGGAGTGGAGTGGAGTGGAGTGTAGTGTGTGTTTGTTGTATGAAATATGAAATATGAATATGAATATATATCTAATCTATAGGTATTCATGAATTGAATGAATTGAATGACTATATAGTACATATGTACATTTGAATGATATTGTAGCAAGTCAATGATATATATACATATAAACTAGTTTATTGTAAATATGTAATAAATGTAAACACAATTCAAGTATTTATTACTATAATAGATTACTACACTTGATTATGTACAAGAGTTGTTTGAATATTGGATTGTTATTGTATTATATTATTGTTACATACTATGAGATGTACATAGATATACTATTCAATCTATATGTATGTACTATATATGACTTACTTTTTACTCATACTACTCATCTGTGTACAATCAAACATATACTATTTGTACTGTATGCACTCAATTACTAATAAATATATAGATACTATATACATATGTACATTTATATAAATACTTGAGTATAAATATATTCTTCATTCTTCTATTTATTCTTCTATTCATTCATTCATAATATATTTATATGTACATACGTGTTCATTAATACATGTTGAAATGTTCATCATCCCCTCCAATAAGAACATGAGCGCGCTTTGAGATCGTTCATTTCAATATTTAAATTATTAGTAAATTTATTATTATTATTATTAATAAATATTAATATAGGTTTGCCCCCTTCAACCCACTACTACTAAAATACTCACTACAACTTTCATTCATTTATTCGTTTTTTCAAATTTATATTAATGATGATGATAATGCGGCTGTCGTCATCACCATCACTACAACTAGCCATGACCATGGCATCTGCATCATCATCATCATCATCATCATTATCCACAAGAGGTGCCACGCGTTGCATGCATCACCTTTATCATCATCGCCACTTTACTACTCCATCTCTATCACTCTCATCACCATCACCATCCACCACGTCATCATCATCATCATCATCATCATCATCATCCATTCTCTTGTCAAGGACATTACGACGTCGATTCATTCCCACCAAACCATCCTCACTCTTGATCACGTCACATGCAAGGCTTGCATCCTCTTCTTCCCTTGAACCATTGTCCTATTCATCTTTACCATCACCATCACCATCTTCTTCTTTTTCATCCTTCAAGGGGCACCCTTATCCTCTGCATTCATCCTCTATTGACCACATTCTCTACCCTACCACCTTTACAACTCGTCTCTCTGAAAAGGATCCAAAGGACACTGATAAAACACCTCTAGACCCAAACACTACTGATGATGGAAACGAGAGTGACTCTAATGTCACCATCATCAACGACAATGATCCCATTTCGCCTTCTTCTTCCTCTTCCTCATCTTCTTCTGCCTCCAACTCTTCCTCCTCCTCCTCCCCTCCCTCTTCCTCTTCCGGTGCATCTGGTAACAACAACAACAACAACAACAATGGCAACGGTCGCGGTCGTCGTGGCACCCCTCCCCCAGCACCCCCAACAGCCCCTCAAGATCCCACCTCTACCTCTCTCGAAAAAAATCACCGTTCCCCAAAGAATACCCTCAACTCCTCGCCATCCCTCTCACACGTCGTCCCCTCTTTCCCGGTTTCTACAAATCCCTCTACATCAAAGACCCTCAAGTCATTCTCGCCATCCAAGCCCTCGTTGACCGTCGTCAACCCTACGTTGCCATCCTGCTTGCAAAGGACGATGACTCGGAATTGGATATGTTCAAAAGCTTGGATGAAGTTCAAAGGGTTGGCGTGTTTGCGCAGATTACAAACGTGTACAGCGCGGGTCCTGATAACAGTGCTTTGACTGTTGTCGTCTACCCTCATAGGAGGATCAGGGTCAATGATTTGTTACCCCGCTGAGTTTTGAGGCTTCAGAGAAAAAGGTCGTGGATGAGATCAATAGGGCTGTCGAGGCGGCTAAAAAGGAGAATGGTGCTGCTGCTACTGGTGTAGAGAAGGAGGAAAAGTTGAATGTGGAGGAGAAGGGGGAGGGAGCTTCTTCTCCTGTAGGAGGACAAGAGGCGTTGAGTGAGACCACCACTGTAGATGGGGCCCACCATCATTGAGGATCTCAACCCCAACAGCAAGCTTCTTCGTGAACGAGGTAAACATTTAAACATGATCTTTTAAATCTTTTTGTTTATATATTTTATTTGCTTTGAAGAATAACCACCCTTTTCTTTTCTTTATTTAACCCTTTTTTTTTCTTATTTTCTCTTACTTTTTATTTTTCTCCTTTTTTTCTTATTTTTTCTTAGTCTTTTCTTTCTAAACCTTTTTAATTTTCTCTTACTTTCTGAATCAATAGGATACCTCCCTATCAACGAACACCTTGCCTCCTACCCCGTCTCCCTCGTCAACGTCTCAAACCAACTCGACCAGCCCTACAATGCCGAAACCACCCTCATCAAAGCCATCACCTCCGAGATGCTCAACGTCCTCAAAGAAATCTCCCAACTCAACCCCCTCCTCCGTGACCAAATCATCACCTTCTCGATCCAAACCGGAGGCAACGCCTTTGCCGACCCTGCGCGTCTCGCTGATTTCGCGGCGGCCGTATCGTCTGGTGAGCCTGTTGAACTTCAGAGCGTGCTCGAGAGCCTTGTGGTGGAGGAACGGTTGCATAAGGCTTTGGTGGTGCTGAAAAAGGAGTTGGCGAATGCGAAATTGCAGCAGGAGATTAGTAAGGAGGTGGATAGAAGATTACGAGGAAGAATCAGGAGTATTTTTTGATGGAGCAGTTGAGGGGATTAAGAAGGAGTTGGGGATGGATGGGGATGGGAAGGATAAGTTGGTGGAGAAGTTTAGGGAGAGGGTGAATGGGATGAAGATGCCAGAGGTGGTGAAGAAGGTGTTTGATGAGGTAATTACTCTTTTTTTTTTTTTTGGTTTTGTTTGTTTATGTGTGGGATTGATGGGAAGGGATATCGTGTTTTTTTTTTTTTTGTTTTTTAAATTCCTTCATTCTTTATTTAGTTTGTTTGTTTTTTCCATTTCTTTTTATGATGGATTGAAAGGGATATTGTATCTTCTTTTTTAAGCTTTCTTTCTCGTTTTTTCAGTTCTTTTTATGAGGGACTGAAAGGGATATCCTTTCCTTATTTTTTTTTTTTTATTCTTTCTTGTTTGATTTTTTGTTTTTATTTTAATGATCTACTGAAGGAGATATCGCGTCCTTTTCATGGGTTTTTTTTTTTTTTTCTTATTCTTTCTTGTTTGGTCTTTTCTATTCTTTCTATGATTGACTGTACGGGATATCGTATCCCTTTTTACGATATCCCTTTTTTTTGACTTTCCAACTCTATCATAATGCTGAGCGATCCCTTTCTTTTTTTCAACTCCATCCCCGCCACCATCACGATCCCATTCACTCACCGCTCTTCCCCTTTTCCCAGGAACTCAACAAACTCCAACACCTTGAACCCAACGCGTCCGAGTTCAATGTGACGCGCAACTACCTTGATTGGATCACGCAGATACCGTGGGGCAAACGGTCTGTAGAGAATTTTTGCGATTCAGCATGCGACGAGGGTGTTGGATGAAGATCATTATGGGTTGCAGGATGTGAAGGATCGGATTTTGGAGTTTATTGCGGTGGGGAAGTTGAGGGGGACGGTGGAGGGAAGATTATTTGTTTTGTGGGGCCGCCAGGTGAGGGTGGTTTGATTTTTTTATTTTTTTATTTTTTTTTGGTTGTGTTTGTTTTGGTTGTTTGTTTGTGTAGTGTGGTTTTTTGGGAGGGGGTTTGAAGAGGGGGATGTGGTGTTTGTGTTTGTATTGATGTGATGGGATTGTTGTTTGTGGTGTTGGAGGCCTATGGGGATGCGGTTGTTGGAGTTGTTGTTGGGGGTGTTGGTGGTGTTTGGTGGTGATAGTGCGGGCGGTTGTTGTTGCGGTTGCGGGTTTTTGAGGTTGTTTTGTGGGAATCGAGGGGGTTGTTGTTGGGTTGTTGTTGCGGTTGTTGGTGGTGTTGCTCGTGTCGGTAGTGAAGTTGTTAGAGTTATTGTGGTTGGAGAGATGGATGGGGGTTTTTTTCTTTTTGTTATGGGGGCAAGGGATGTTGGAAGGGTGTCTCGCCTACTGTTCCCCTATTCTCCCATATTTTTCTTTTCTCTTAACCCCGCCCCCCAATTCCACACTTCGTCAAAATACTAACGAATTTTCGTGTTGTCTTTTGTAGGTGTCGGCAAAACATCGATTGGAAAATCGATTTGCGAGGGCGCTTGGACGAGAGTTTTTCAGGTTCTCTGTTGGGGGGTTGACGGATGTTGCGGAGATTAAAGGGCATAGACGGACTTATGTTGGGGCGATGCCTGGGAAAGTGGGTGCAGGCTTTGAAGAAGGTGCAGACGGAGAATCCGTTGATTATGATTGATGAGAGTGAGTGGGTTTTGTTTTGTTTTGTTTTTTTTTTTTTTTTTTTTTTGGGGGGGGGGGGGGGGGGGGTTTGTTCCGACTGGACGTCTGAGTAGAAGAGTAGTGGGTTTTTTTGGGTGATTCCGACGAGAAGAGAACCCTTTATTTTGGGGTGGTTCCGTCGAGAAAGGGATTTTTTTCTATGGGGGGATTCCGACAAGGAGAGAGGCTTTTTGTGTGATTCGACGAGAGGAGAATTGGAGTTTTTTGGCAGATTCCGACGAGAAGAGAATCTTTTTGTTGGGATGTGATTCCGTCAAAGGGGAATTTCCTTTATTTTTTATTTTTTATTTTTTTTTGCACTCGCTGTTGGAGTGATGTCGAAAGCGCTTGCTGACTATTTTCTTTATGTGAATATAGTTGATAAACTCGGCCGCGGCCACCAAGGCGACCCCGCCTCTGCGCTCCTCGAGCTCCTAGACCCGAACAAAACTCCTCCTTCCTCGACCACTACCTCGACATACCGATGGACCTCTCCAAAGTTCTCTTTGTATGCACGGCCAACACGCTCGACACGATCCCCACGCCTCTCCTTGACGAATGGAGGTGATGACGCTTTCTGGTTATGTTGCGGAAGAGAAGGTGAAGATTGCGATGAGGTACCTTGACCCTGCTGCGAGGGTCAGTGCGGGACTTGAGGGACGGGGGGTGAGGGTGGATGAAGGGGCTGTGGAGATGTTGATACGGGAGTATTGTAGGGAGAGTGGGGTGAGGAATTTGAAGAAGCATGTGGAGAAGATTTATCGGAAGGCCGGCTTTGAGGATTGTGAGGAGGGAGGGGGGGGATGGGATGGAGAGAAGACTGACACGTCTGACGTGAAGACTGACACTTCTGAAGGAGCCACGTCTGACGTTAGGACTGCCACGTCTGACGTAACGAGTGAAGGAAAGGCTGAAGCCACGTCTGAAGAAAGGGGGAGGGAAAGACTAAAGCCAAGTCTGAAGTGAAGGGTGATGTGACGACGGATTTGGTGGTGACGAAGGGAGAATTTGAAAGAGTTTGTGGGGAGTCCTGTGTTTACGTCTGATAGAATGTATGAGACTACACCTGTTGGTGTTGTGATGGGACTGGCGTGGACTCAGATGGGTGAGTTTGGGTGTTTTTTTAAAGAAGCTATATTTTTGTTTTTTTTTATTTGTACACGGGTTTTCTTTTGTTTGTCACCTCCTTTGTCAACATCCATCCCCGCAAATCCTTTTTTTGTTGGTACACGGTTTTTCTTTCGCTTATCTCCTCCTCTGTCAATGCATACCCCCGCAAAACCTTTCTTTTTTTTTTGGGGGGGGGGGGGGGGGCGTTTCTCCTCACCTATCCGTCTATCAACCAGCCATTTCCAAAAAAAGTGTTTTTTATTTTTAAATCCGTGTTTGTGTTTGTTTGTTCAACACTCTGCTCACCCCTCTTCCCTCACCTTTCTAATATCTTGACACGATTTGCCCCGCAGGCGGTTCCGCGCTCTACATTGAATCTGTGGTTGAATCGGCCATCACTGAGCATTCCAAGCCATCGTTCCATCGGACTGGACAGATGGGGGATGTGATGAAGGAGAGCGCGACGATTGCTTACACGTTTGCGAAAAGTTTTGTGGCGAAACGTGAACCTGAGAATAGGTTTTTTGAAAAGGCGAGTGTGCATATGCATGTGCCGGAGGGAGCTACGCCGAAGGATGGTGAGTGTTTTTTTTTTTCTTCTTTTTTTTTTGAAAACGAGGAGGGGGGGCGATGTCCCCGCCCTGTTTTTTGGGTGCGGGGTTTTGTGCCATTTTTTTTTGATTGGAAAACGGGGTTTTGGAACGTTTTTTTTTTCGGTGCTTTTTTTTGTTTCGACACGCCGAGTATCGGCGATTTATGATACCACAGTATCTCTAGCGTTGGAAAGCATAACATTGGAATCCGTTTGTTTTTTTTGCTTTTCTTTGTTTTTCGTTTCGTCATGACGAGCATCGGCGATTTACCAGAAACTACAATGATTGTAGTGTTGGAAAGCATAGCATTTGGATTCGCGTGTTTTTTCCTTTTTTATCCTCATTTTTTCTTTTCGATACGCCGAGTATCGGCTTTTTCACAAACCATAGTGACTCTAGTGCTGAGAAAGCATAACATCCGAATTCTCGCAATATTAACATACTCTTTTCCCAGGTCCCTCTGCCGGCACCACGATGGCCACCTCCCTGATCTCTCTCGCGCTGAACCGCCCGATTCTCCAAGACGTTGCGATGACGGAGAGTTGACGCTTACAGGTAAAGTGTTAAAGATTGGAGGGTGAAGGAGAAGACGATTGCGGCGAAACGGTCAGGGGTGAAACGGATTTTGTTGCCGGATGCTAATCGGAGTGATTGGGAGGAGTTGCCTGGGTTTGTGAAGGAGGGGGTGGAAGTTGTGTTTGTGAAGTGGTTTGAGGATGTGTATGCGGCGGTGTTTTGAGAGGGGTTTTTTTTTGTGGAAGAGTTTTTGTGAATTGATTGTTTGGGATGCGTTAGTTCACCCCTCTCCCTTCTCCGCCTTGCCGCGGATTATACTTTTGATTTTGCGGACGATCCTTTTTTTTGTGTTGCGAATGATACTTTTGTGTTGAGGATTTTACTTTTGTTTTGGAAAAACTTGGCGTGTGTTTTCCCCCCCTCCCCTTTTTCTGCTTTGTTTTCTAAGACTGGAACTCTGAGTTTGTTTTTTCCTTTACTTTACATGGATGCCTCTTTTTCCTTTCCTTCTTTTTTTTCCTCTGGATTTTTAGTTTGTTGTTGCGTTGTTTTTTGATGGCCTCACGTTTTTCGCTTATTTGTTGGAGAGTGATTGTTTTTGTTTGGATTCCCGTTGTTTCTCTTTCTTTTTTTGTTTTTTGTGAAGGAATGCCTTTTTTTCTTTTTTTTTTGTTATGAAGGATGTTTAACTTTTTTTTTTTTTTTTTGTTTTGGTTGTGAAGGACGTCGAGTTTTTGGTTTCTCTTTTCTGTTTGGTTTATGAATGATGTGGGAATAAATAACTTTTCTTTTTGATCGGAAGGGTTGGGAGAGGTGTCACGTTGATGGGTTTCGTCTGTGGGATGGTGTTGTGAAGGTTGAGGTCCATTTTTTATTTTATTACTTTAGAAAAGGTTGGCGGGCATGCTTATAGGTTATTACATTATGGATTCTCATTCCTCGTTTTTCTGTTTTGCTTTAATCTTTTTGGTTTTTGTAGCGTGGAATAATGAGCGATTTTGACTAGATCGTTTATGGGTTTTCGCGGTAAAGTTTTTCGTGTGGGAAGAGAAAGGATCTGGGAGATGGCGTTTTAATATCATTTTATTTTTTCAACAGTCTTCGAGATCGCAGAAGACACCCGATCGTTGTTCACTGATGAAGACGTGTGTGTGCCGTGAGGGGTGTGTGTGCAGTGTGCTGTCAAACAAAAACAACAAATCTTTTCTGTATAATCCCACGATGGTTTTGGGTACACCCACGTCCTGGTGCGCAAGCACAAGGCGCCAAAGTTGGCGCAAGGATCATGCTGGAATATTTTATTTTGTTTTTTGTGTTTTTCGGTTGAAAAAAAACCCACGCTTAACTTGGGTGTACGACGTTAACGAGGGGGTATTTAAGGACAAGAGTTTGAAGGCGTCTTTTGTTCAGGAAGAGAACGGGTTTCGTACTTTCGTGTTTAAAGGTGAGCCATTGTGGTGTGATGGGATGTGATGGGTGGGGAGTACGTCGATGTTGGAAGTTTATGTTTGATCGTGGAGTGTAGAGCATCAAACCATATGCACCTTTCACCCCTTATCTTCCATCCCTGTCCAAAAAAAACTAACACTCCCCTACAGCATCCGATACCGCAAAGAAAAAATGACAATCACTCAAAAACCCCCACCATCCGTCGCCATCGCTCTCTTTGCATCGCCCACGCTCCTCCAGTTGTTCAAGAATGCCGTGTTTTATGTTGTTGTCATCAAAGCGCTTTACAGGGCTTATGATCTTGTGGCGTTGAAGGGAGTGGAGGGAGCTGTTAAGGCGGTTGTGGCGAAGAGTTTGCAGGTGAGGGGTGGTGGTGTTTGCTTTCTGTAATTGTTGTGGAATGGGAGGATGTGAAAGATGCCGTGAGATTGGTAGTTTGAGAGAGGTTGTGCGAGGTTGAGGTTTTGCTTGTACCCGCTGTCCTTGCCGCTCTTACTACTACCCTTTGCACGCAACATTCCTATGGCAACTCCCTCTCTGCTCCTACCCATTCCGTGTATCACGACTTTTAACAACACCAAAACTTACTTTATCAACCCCCTTTTTTTCCCTACCCTTAGAAACTCAGCACCTACGCTCGCTCCTTCCTCCCCGGCGCCAACGCCCTCGTTCAAAAGAGGTCGCCAAGAACGTTGCCTCTGTTCAAGCCAAAATCACTGGTTCGGCCCTCTCAGACCCTCTTGAGAAGAAGTATGTGACGTTACCGGAAAAGGGGCTCTCGGATGCATTGGTTAGGATGGAGCATCAACGGTACTTGAAGTTTGGGAAGGGTGGCGAGGAAGAGTGGAAGAGTGGGAAGGTGTCGGGATGTGTTTATCATGGTGGAGATGCGTTGAATGCGTTGATCACAGAGGCATATGGGTTATGGTCGATTTCGAATGTGAGTAATTGGTGTTTTTTTTTTGGTATCGACGAGTTTTATAATAATTTCTGTATGGTTTTCTTTTACGTGTCATCTCCTCTAAAATCTCCTACTGTACCTTTATCATTCAGCCCTCCACCCCGAAGTCTTCCCTGCGATCCGCCGTATGGAAGCTGAAGTTATCTCCATGTGTCTCCGCATGTACAATGGTCCCGAGACTGCCTGTGGGTCCATGACCTCTGGCGGCACCGAATCCCTCTTGATGGCCATTAAGACGTACCGTGATCGCGCAAAGCACCTCAAGGGTGTGACTGAACCTGAGATGATTGTGCCGGTGACCATTCATGCGGCGTTTGATAAGGGAGCGGATTACTTTGGAGTCAAGATTGTGCATATTCCTGTGGATGCGAAAGTGGGAAGGTGGATTTGGAGAAGGTGAAGAGGGCGATTAATAGAAATACGATTATGGTGAGTTGTTTTTTTTTTGGTTTGTTTTGTTGTTGTTGTTTTTTTGGTTTATCGTCACGTCTTTCTTCATGTGTTTTCGTGGTGGTGAATGTGAGGATTTGGTGACGTCAGAGAATTTGATGGGCATGAGAAGTCACGTTGGGTGCTGTCTTAAAGACCTGTCTTGAAAGCGGCTCCTTTTGCTGAAGGTGCCGATCCCATTTCGTATGTTACACGGTGGTTGTACGAGAGATTTCTACTGGAATATCTCACTTTTGGAATATCTTAAGCTCATGATTTTCCTTGATTTTTTTTCGGTACCTAACCAAACGTTTTCATACATCAGCTTGCCGGTTCAGCTCCCAACTTCCCCCACGGTATCATAGACGACATCCCCGCCCTCGCCGCTCTTGCCCAAAAGCACAATATTGGCATGCACGTGGACGCGTGTCTCGGTGGATTCATTGTACCGTTTGCCGGAAAGGCTGGGTACCCTCTTCCCCATCCCGTCGATTTCACGGTCCCCGTGTGACTTCCATCTCTGCGGATACCCACAAGTATGGGTTTGCACCAAAGGGGAGCAGTGTTATTATGTACAGAGATAAGGAGTTGAGGAATTTCCAGTATTTTGTGACGACAGAGTGGCCTGGTATGTATTTCTTTTTCTCTTTTATGATTGATTGTGTGTGTTGGTTTCGGTTTTGCTGTTCTCTCTATACCTTTACTAAAATTTTTTTTAGGAGGTGTTTACGCTTCGCCCTCCATCGCTGGGTCTAGACCTGGTGCCCTCATTGCGGGATGTTGGACTGCGATGGTGCACATGGGAGAATCCGGGTACATTGAAACCACCCGTCAAATTCTCGAAGCCACCGCAAAATCACCGATGGGTAAGAATCCGAGTTCCTGAAACCCCCTCCTCGTTCTCATCTAACCTGTTTTCCTTCTTCACTTTTTCAGCATCCGCTCCATCGATGGCCTCCGCGTCATCGGCGAACCCTTCGCCTCCGTCGTCGCCTTTGAATCCATCCCCCCCTAAAGTCTACGGCGTCGGTGACCTCCTCTCCCGTAAAGGCTGGCACCTCAATATGCTTCAATTCCCTCAAGCTGTCCATATCGCATGCACTCTTCTCACTGTTCCCGCTGCGGAACAACTCGTTGATGATTTGAGGGAGGCTGTGGAAACTCTGAAGAGGGATCCGAAGGCGGGGAATGGTGATTTGGCGGCGATTTATGGGACTGTAGCGAGTATTTCCTGATCGAAGCGTTATTGTGGATGTCACCAGAGGGTTTTTGGATGGGTTGACCATGCTTTAATTCCTTTTTAAAACTCCCCTCCTCCCCAACCCCGAACGTCCACTCCGATCATCACCGAATCTTCCCGTTTCTTTTTTCTTTTCTCCATTTTCCGCGTTTTTTTTAATTGCTATTTGAGCATATGTTTATTTGTGGTATGAATGACCCTCTTATATTTTTGTTGAATCTATCGCAATGTCTGTTTATCCTCTTTCCCTTTTTGGAAAGTTACAGTAAAATTAGCCGAGTTATGTCATTGACATTTTTTTGCTTATTATGAATTGAATCCTGATCATCTCGACTTGACCGTTTTTTTTACAACACCTTTTCGTTTTGGTTAGACGCTGCTGCTTATCCATATCGAAATATCTCTTTTCGTTGCTTCAACCACGCGTTTTAAAAACAAATTAATGCGGCCTTGTTAATTCACTTTAACAAAGTAAGTCGGTACGGAGTATGAGGTAGTTGACAACGGGGCTTCGCCTAAACAGTCTTTCAAATTGTATTGGAGCGAATAGTGATGGTATATCTGCTAATTGAGATTTTTGGTTGAACAACGTCATAGTTTCCAAAAGTAAAACTTCTAATGCTTTTAATACTCATTACTTTGAACAGGATCCGCCAAAAGAATTCATCCCAAAAAAAGAACAAAAAAAAAAAAAAAAAAAAAAAAAAGGCAATGGAAAAGAAATCACCCCAAAAAAGCGTAAATGTTTACAGAAAGACGTAAAGGTCGACAACTTTCAAAACCCTTGAAAACACGTCTCATAAGCCGGTACCTCCCCCTCTGCAATGCTATATTTGAACTCCTCAACCTTTTCATCTTCCTCATCCTGATCACCATCATCCATCTCCTCATCTACATCCATATCCCCCTCGACCTCCCCAACTCTCTCCCAAACACTTTCAAGCGGCACCGCAAGACAAGGCACAGGCTTATCAACCTCCTCTCCATCCAGTCCATCATCCTCCATATCTAGCAACTCGTCGTGGAGACGGGGCCAACTGAACCGTGATTTGGAGTATGGGAATGGACGGGAACTTCCAGGTGTTTCGTTCCGAGAGGCCTTTTATGTTGAACGTCAGAAAATGTATAAGAGTCGTGGAAGGAAGGTTGCGAGAAAGAGAAAGCGTACAAGGGATGAGAAATGGTTGTAAGGGAAAAGAAATGCGGTCATACCTTGACGTTAATGTCATCCCAAAACGCAACCATAAATGTGACGCGTCGGTCATCGTTGTTGGGCCAGAAACCCCGTCCAGGGACAACACCTGAAAAAGATAAATTATGAGGAAATGAAAAAAGATGAAAGCGATCATAAGGGGAGGAGGGAAAAATAAAAGGAAGAAAGAAACAAGAAAAGAAAACAGAACTTAGAAAGCGTTGAGAGCAAAAAAGCTTTCAAAATGGGTGGCGCCTGGGACTAAATGTAACGAGAAAGAAAAGGTATTGTGGCAAAGGTGGGAGTTTTTTTCTCACCATGCAAAACCTTCCCATCAAACACTGCAAACCGGTTCAACCTCGGCGCAACCATCCACCCCCTCGTGGCAAGTCCATCCCCAATCCTCTGATTCGTCACAACAGTCGGCCCACCCAGTCCCTCAACCTCCGTTAGATACAACACCGAACTCACAATAGGATGATGTGGTTTCCCTCCCTCAACCCTTTCCCTTCCTTCATCATCACTATCAAAATGAAACTGATGGCCATCTGCGTGAGGCCTACAATGTGCCCACCATTCAGCGTACTTAGCTTCAGCAGCGGCGGGAAAGAGCGAGATCGCGTTGGCGTGGAGTTGATGGATGATTTGGTCAAGAGCGGTTTTGGGCGGGGTGTGGAGCGGGTGAATGTAGGAGAAGTAAGGGATGCCAATTCCGTATCGATGTTCCGACCAGAAGGGTGATCGTGGGGAGAATGTTTTCCGCATATGATGAAGAGCAGCTGGTGGAAGAGCGCGATCGAGTGCTTTAATAAATGGTATATCGGGACGGTATGGGCCTTGGTTTTGAGGGGTAACAGGAGACCGATGAATAGGGTATCGGAGAACATGATCAGAGAGGCGTTGGAGGTAGTTTCGGTGGGATAGGTAAGGCGTTGCTTCATCTGAACGACCTTCTTGACAGAGGTAGAGAATGAGATTATCAGAGGCTTGACGACCGTATTCAAGTTCACGTTGAAAAGTTGGGGTATTAATCATATCCTCGAGTTCCTCTAATTCTTCTTGTGGATTACTTTCGTCTTCCACATCCTCGCCCAATTCTTCCGTGTCCTCATCTATTTCCGTGTTAAATCCAGCCTGCCCCCTTTTCTCCACCTCTTCTCTCAACGCATCAACACCTTGAACAATCTCCACTAAATCTATGTAAGCCTCCACGGCTTTCCTTAACTCCCCTTCAACTTCCCCAATCTCCTCCCGTCGTTCGGCCAAAACCCTTAACGTTTTCGCCAACAATCCACGTCCCTCAACGCTCGTCGGAAACGCTCCAATTCCCTCCCACAATAACACTAGCGTACAATCAAACTCGCCATTCCGGAAGGCTATACGAGCAAGTGCGACGTGGACCTGACAGTAGAGAAAGAAGGGATTTTCGGGGACCGGTTCTGATTGCGTTTCGGGACAGACGGGTGCGGACTTTGCTTCGCCCTCTTCTTTCACTTCTTCGTCTGGGATTTGAGAAAGAAGCGTCCGAATGCTGAACGCATCTGTGCGAGTTCCAGTTGGGAGTTTCTTGAGGAGTCGAGGATACGGAAACTTGAGTTTTGAGAGCGTTATGAGAGCGGCGTGAAGGTGTTGAATGGTCAAAGTGAGATGTTTAAGAGATTCTGCGGAGCTGTGATGAAGTTCTTCAGATTGAGTGAGATGGGATGTAGCGAGGGTGTAAGAATCAGAGGCTTGATCGATAAGTTGCGTGAGCCAGCGAGCTTTACTTTTGATGCGGATCATGATTGCTGCGATGAGAATCGGGTTTGGATGGTGTGAGTTATGAGGACTACTTTTTTTTCTTGCTGTAAAGAAGGGACTTTTTTTTTCATCCTTGTCCGACAACTTTGACACAACGGACGCTGGACATGATGAACCTCAAAGAAATGAACGCGAACTCTTTAAGAGCCCTAATCACGTCGATCATCGAAAGTAATAATGTTAAAACCAACTCATAATCATGCCCATGATGGGCCGTGCTGTTCCTTGCACACATTAAACTGTCTTAAGACATGGGTAGCTATCTCCATAAAGAACAAGTAGGTAGCCATTGAATAACGTTGAAAAAAGTAGAGATGCAGGGTGCCCTTATTTACACGTACCAGACAACATTTGTCTCACTTCTTCCCTACAGCACTCTTCTTAACCTTCCTCTCCGATACCGCTACATGATTCGGCGTCCAAGGCCCCAATGAATCCTTTGCATAAAAGTCCATCGGGTACACCGTCACTTTCTGCCTCCTTCACCTCCCCAAACTCACCCATACC
This sequence comes from Chytridium lagenaria, assembly GCA_025449115.1. Taxonomy (NCBI): domain Eukaryota; kingdom Fungi; phylum Chytridiomycota; class Chytridiomycetes; order Chytridiales; family Chytridiaceae; genus Chytridium; species Chytridium lagenaria. The sequence goes on from JAHLKC010000116.1 coordinate 49,514, forward strand.
CCCATCCCCAATCCAAGGCGCTTCCACCTTCTTCAAGGCAACTACGGCTTCATAAGGCGACAAAAGCGGCTTCCCAAAAGTGTGTCCCCAATCAATCGACAATCTCGGACAACTCATCTGAACCCATACATCAACGGCTTCACCGAACATGTCTAATTTAGGGGATGTGATTTCGGAAAGGAGGACGGTGAGAGAGGTGCGGTTGGAGTCGGCTAACTGGGTGCGGAGGAAATCGTAGACTTTGGGGGAACCTTGACGGCCCAGTGTGCCAATAATCAGACCGAACCGCGTGGCGGTCGAGCCGAATGTAATGGCTTCGGAGCGGAGACGACGCATCGTGCCATGGTTGTAACGTTCTCGTGTAAAGACTTTAGGATAAGGATCGTACCGGAACGTCTTTAGGGTAGGGTTTGCAATCATGATGGATTCAAGATGAAATCGTCCATCCCCCAAATAAAGCAGCACAGGTTCGTTTTTATCGTCATCCTTAGAAACGACTGACGACGGTGGACGTTGCGCAAGTATCGCTTCTACTGTTTGTGAGAGATCGGGCGGTACAACCAAGGACTTCACCAGGAGATAGGGGTTTTGCTTGGGGACCGTGACGAGAAAATCTTTTTCGAGATCTTGTTTGGCGACGTGAAGTGAGGCGACGAACTGGATGGTGGCGACAATGATGAGTCTTTGGCCTGGTTCGAAATTGAAACGGACTGTATCGACGAAATGCTGGACGTCGATGCCAATGTCTACAAAGACGTACATGGTCTTTATGGATGTAACGTCAACGGGAACTATGAAATATCTAAGTCTTCCCGCTAAACCCGCTTAGGGCTTGAGATTCTTACCTAAGCATGAATGGCCGTAATGAACCATGAAATCACAGCCTAGAGCCTTTGCAGTAAAATCATCAATACAGCATGCTCCGTATGTGACGTCTCCCATTACAACAGTCTCGACATGGCCAAACCTTTTGTATATATGCAGTCAGAAAATGAACAGAAAAAAATAATGCGTTCACTTACGTTTCCAAAATGTCCGCTATAGCCAGCGAATACATCAACAATCCTTCCGGGAACTGCAATGCAACTATTTCAATAGTTTCAGAAAGCAGAGAAACGAAACCAAACAACGAGAACGGTACCCACCATTTGTCGCATTGTTTTTCCGAACCTGCCATAGCGTCTTATGAATTTCAAAGTTGTAGTTTACGGGGAGCTTCGAGTAGGGATTCAGCTATGATCACCTTTCACAGTATACATACATGTGCAATCGCTTTGTTAAGTTCTTCGTTCGTCAAAATATCATCCGGAATCTGGTTTGCGATACGAGGAGGTTGTTTAACTGGAATAGTGGCTGCCAGAAAAGGAGAACAAGATGAGCTTCAGATGCATATGGGAAGGCTAGGACTCGTGATGGCGACAAAAAAATAGAATGTTGACCTTTTACGACAACCCCTACGTCCTCGATGGATCCAGATGAAGGCATGCTATTCCCTATCCGTTCCTCCTCTAATGCCTTTGCTCTCGCACCCCCACAAACCGCTTCCTGGCTGCATCTGTGCGTGATGGTGTGTCATTACTTTCAGACATGCTGGTCTTTTGCCTCTCTCTTTTTTTTTTTTTTTTTTTTTTTTTTTTTGGTTTTGGTTTTGGTGAGACAGCACCTTCGACTTATATGCTGAGGTAGCGGAACACATTGCTGGAGGATGCTGCTGCTTTTTAACCTTCAAGATCAGACGAGAGAGAATGTATGGTGAAAGCATGAAAAAAAAGATTTGAAAAACAGATCTTTGCAGGTGTGTATGTGCGGTATGGGCTCTCAATGGAGACGGTGAGGGAATTTAAGAAACAAATATACAACAGCTTGAGCTTAGCGTGGAGATCGTCTCGAAGAATCCACTGAAAATGAAGAAAACCAATTATGCCCGTGCGGACGCTTCGTAAGCTCCAGTCAAAGAAAGGGAGAACATGCTCATGCAGCAACACCCCTGCTCTTTCTCGCGGCAATCTTCTGTTTAAGCGCCTCTTCTCTCAAAATATCACGGTCAGTATCGGTAGTAAACTGAGCGAGACATGCGTTCATCTTCTTGTTAAGTTCGCGGCAGCTGAAGAATAGGGTGACAGTGCGGTGTTTGGAGCAATCAACAAATTCTATTTCAAAGTTTTGTTAAAGATATGGCATTAGAGATAGACCAGAGGGATTGCGATGAACGAGAGAAAATGAGCAAGAGAATTGTAAGCACATTGTAACGTACCTCGGACAGCAGGTTCACATTTTTGCATGGCAGTCTTCTTGAGACGTTTTAAAATCACCTGTAATATCGTTTAAGTATGGGTAAGATATTTCTTTCTAAGGTCAATTCTGAATAAAAATGGTGTTAAAGAGCTAACGCGAGCTGGGCAGTGCCCACATCGGCTCTTGTTTGCTTAGGTGCTGCTAAACCATCGGTTTTAGCGGTGCCCGTCCGCCTAGCATTGAACTTCTCCATCTACTGAAGCTATCCGTTTTCAACTCAAGTAATAATGACGGGGCATGACCAACAAAGTGAGGCAGAGTTTGTCGTTTTAAGAGATGCTTCCAAACCATATGGATTGACAATGCATCGAGCTCTCCCTAACTCAACATGAAGACATTGCGACAGTAAAACTTCAATGTGCGTTTCCGCCCATAGCAAAGCATAACGCAGCGGAAAGGGTCGTCTCTAGCTCACCTCCTCCTCCTCGTTCGTGAGTGTTGTGATCTCCATGCTGCGTCAACCGAAAAATAGAGAAAGATAGAAAGATGACAACCTCAGGGAACGAGAACTATCCTGCGATGCTGTTGAGTCCTCATCTTCAACAGCAAATGCGTCCCGTTTACCCAAAAAAAAGCGCGTGTCTAAAGCGCATGCGGAATAACCCACTCCATTATGGTTTGCCGGATTGGCGAATTGGCCCCCTTTTTACACAGATTGACGCTTCAAAAAGCACGTTCAAAGAAATCAAAAAAAACTGCCTTGTTGCCGAGGACAGGGATCGTTGTCGGCGCAACGACGCCCTATAATAAATATAACACTAATTATTCCATATCCTGCGGAGCTCTCCGACTTTCTTAGTGTTTAAGGGAAGGCCAGGGTTGTAGAAATTAGAAGAACCTCTCTCTGTTACTTAAAGATTACGTTGACATGGATTGGGTTTCGAAAAGGCTAGGGCTTGCCAAGAATGCCCCAACTCCGATCAATGCTGTGATGCCGAAGGAGAAGGCAGTGGGGAAGACGGAAGGTGCGGCGAATGGAGGTGGGGCTGGGGGCAGAGGAGATACGATGTTCTCGAGATGGGCAGAGGCCGGATCCCCAAGAGGTGCGGCTTCGTTTGGTGGAACGACTGCCGCTGAGAGGGATCGAAATGCAACGTAATTCTAATGATCCCTTGTTTTTATGTAGTTTCTCCAACGATTTTGGCTTGTTATGTTATTAGTTTTTTTTACTTTTGCATCATCACTAACTTCGACCAAACCGAATCCAAATTAACATCTCAATAGCAAGATTCGACGGTCTTTAAGAAGTGCGTTTAAGGACCTGTCTTTGAGCAAATCAGCGAAGGTATACTTTTTTTGAAGCACTTTCTTCATGTTATCCATAACTCATTTTGTTTCAGGAAACAAAGAATGCATTATCGCAAGCTCTTCCGCTGTTTTGCGAATATCCCTTTGAAATTGGAAAGAAAGAGGCTACGGAGAAGTAGGTGGCTTTTGCCAAGATTTCTGGTGCCGTACATTCGTTCTTAACCCGTGTTTTTCATATTTTATTCCTAGCTTTCCGGAAATCGCAAGCTTTGCATTGACAGTCGCAAAGTCATTTTGCGAGATATCCAAAACGCAGCTTACACTCGTCGAGTATGACGCCAACGCAGGTTAGAGAGGACCTTTTATACATTTAACTCGCGTTTCATGTTTAACAGCTCGACTTGTTATATTTATCATTTTACAAATTAGATATTTGCGGAATGATTCTTTTAAATCGCGATCTCAAGATACATCTTAAAGCTGTAGACTTTCTTTGCAATCACTTTCCGGCAAGTCCCTTTAAAAATATAAAAATATTTATCTAATGCCATTTACGTAGGAGTCTGTTCTTAAACCCCTATTAAAAGACACGAAGCTTGGAGTCTGCGTCTTTGGTATTATTCAGGCACTCACAAAGATCTCTCCTACCTCCGAAGCCGCCAAGTCGGGGAAGATTTCTCAACTTCAGGAAAAAGATCCGGATGTAGGGATTTCAGTGTTCTTTTCGCTATCGAAGATTCTGAAAAGCGTCACTGTTGGCTCTTCGGCTGAGATTGGGCTACCGCTCTTCGCGTTGATTGAGTACGTGCAGGCGTCTTGTACATGTGTCGTAACTGGGGATCTTGTAGATAGGTAAGGGATCTTGGAGTTTCGACGTGAAGCGTTTCACTAACATGGTTGTGCTTGTGGTTATAGCATCATGAAAATTGGAATTACCCTCGTCCGACTTTATGTGCAGGATATTTCTTTCCTTAGCAAAGCTCAAGAGTATTCTGCGATGTCTGTACTTCTTGATAGCATGGAGCGGGCTGTGAAAAAGGGATTGGTGCAACGAGGCGTGTTTATCGCGAAACTTCTCGTGGAGCTTTTAAAGGAATCACTGAAAAAGGGAGGTCAGGTTTTGGATGATTTTAAACTTGCAGGGGGATATGGGCGAATAGCGCAGCTGGCGTTGAGTGTCGTTAGTGAGGACAATTCCATGTCTGAGACAATCGAGTCGGATATTGTAAAATTGAGGTGGCCTACTAAGTTTCGTGCTGACATCTCACAAACAGGGGGTCGTTGTTGAAGTCTTGGAAGATTTGGTCTACGCCTCTCGTGACGACCTAACTCTCTCCATCGAAGACGGTTTAACGCCATACCAGCAATCAGATTTCCGAGTCCCGATTGCAGGAAGTGGGGCAACAATATCATCTTTGGAGAGCTTAGAAGAATTCAAGAAAATCTTATGCATTGATACCACGACAACAACGTTGCTAAACCAGACAGCACTTATTGTCCTTCAGAAAGCACTTGCGGCATCATTGTTGGAAATTCTGAAATTGAATCCAATCAACTATTTCGTGATGGAGAAGTCGAGAGTGTTTTTATATGTTCTTCAGGCGCTGGATGTTATGAATATTGAAGTGCAGGTAGTTGCTTCTCTTTTATTTTCCTTGATGTTTTCTTCCATTTCAATTGGCCTTTTGTTTTTTCTTACTTCTGACCACTGATTTTTCTAATATGTTTGACAATGACCAGGCCACCGTTCTTGATGTCGTCGCATACATCGTCATAGACTTGAACTATGTTCCCTTTAAGGAGCTCGTATCACTTTGTGAGAATTTCCGCGGAAATTCGACTTCTGATACCATCGCGTCCGTCTGTGATCTCTTCCAGCGCCTGATTGACCGTGCTCCTAAGTTTCGGGACACCAGCCGAGAAATTGGTCTCGTCGCCATGTTCGGCTTCATGCTTCAAGATTACTTCATAGCCGCCAGGGTTCGAGGTGACGTTGCTACCACATCTTTCAACACCTCAGACGCGGCGGTAAGCCCGTCCAGATCAGAAAACGATGAACTTACACCAAAAGCGGAGACAGCGTCATCCCCAACCGTAGGGGTTCCCTCACCGTCATCTGAATGCGGTACAGCGGGCCGAAAGCAAAATGACTTTTGTCTCACGGAATCTGTGTTAGATAATTTTGAGGGTATCATGAAGATCTGCTCGAAGTTGTTGGAGAACACACAGAACGCTGCCGCGTTTCGAAAGTCAAGTCGAGGAGCTGTTTATGATCTTCTGGCGGATACTAGGTTAAGGCCTGGATTGCTTTACGTTATATCACAACTTGTTCGAGATGCTGCGTTTATTCAATCACCTACAAGTTCAATTTCACATCAAAAACTTCGGACTGATAAGCTTATCGAGGTGTTGATTCTGCAAAAAGGAAGACGTTGATCTTAAATTTGATATACTTCCATGTTGAGGATGCGCTTCATGTGTCGCTGTCTCGCAGATCTCGTTTAAAGATCATGGGGATTTGTGCGCTTATATCGACGCTTTGTCCTTGGAAGGCGTGTTCACCAGAGCCGTAAAACCGAAAACATTCTTGATGAGATTGACAACAAGGTGTTGAATGACGATGACTTTGAAGGCCGTGAGAGTAAACGAGGTCTTGACGATTTCGATACATCGCTGACTTGATTCAACTACATTCGAAGTTTCATTGTCGCGATCCAAGATTCTAGAGTCAATAGCAACTTTGTGCGAGACATATGGCTATAAGTCTATAGAAGATGCTGTTCGGATGACTGGATCCTTACATCAACTATGCACCAGTGGCATTCAGCGGCTCCTCGTATTGCGTTGGAGAATGTTGCGCTTTTAATGTTCTCCGGAATGAATTAGACATCTCACGACTTAGCGCAGTCTTGCAGATTTGACGCCGATGAGAGGAACTTGCACCGCGAAGCCTATATCCGTATTAGTCAACAATCTTTTGACTACAAAATACTAACGCCAGTAGCGTCTCGCCTGGATAGAATTTGTGCTCCATCCTCGTTCTGTTGAACACCGGTATTGTGTGAACGTTTGAGCCTGCTTCATCATGTCGGGAAAGATCAATTGATATTCCATACCTTGTCTTGATATGATTTTGCGGCTTGCTCATGCAACAGGCTAATCAAGTTTACTTAAATGAAGCTGGAGTTTCCGTGTTTGTTTGACTGGTTGTTCAAGGAAACACATGCTGGTTCTTAGTGAAGAGATTGTGGAATCCAAAAATTTGACGATGAAGTTGACTTTGAGAGATCATCTGACGTTGCGAAGGAACGTGAAACAATTCACGCGGGATGCTATTGTACGAAGAAGTTCAGGATAGAATCATCGCAATAGCTACACGACTCATTGAAGTGGGTGTGTCGGACTCGGAGTTACGCTATCTTTTCCATGTCATGTTGACGAAGCAGGAGACGCGTGGCGATATCGATGGTGCCTCTAAGGTGGCTTTTACCGAGAATGTGAACAGCAGCGGTGCTGGCGCCGTTGTAACGTCGTCTTCCGCCGCAGACTATACTTCTCAGATTACTGCGTTGAACTCCGACCGGCATTTAGTACTTCTTGACCTTATACTTCATGGTCTTCGACATGGGAGATCTCCCGAGTATATTCACTTCAACATGGTCCTCAATGATTACTGTTGTCTCAGCATTCCAGATTTCGGACGTGTTTTCCCGCCCGCTACTGGATACTCGTTTTTGTGCTGGTTCCAGGTGGGGAAATTTGACTCTAAATCGGAGATTCCGATCCTTCATATGGTTGATGGAGAGGATAAGACTCGACTGAAGATCGTTATTGAGAGTCTACCGTCTTCACGAAAGATTCGTGTCGAGACGTTTAAGACAACTGTAAGATTTGATTCGGCAGTCATAAAGGAGGGAGAATGGTACCACCTTGCTGTGGTTCATCAAAAGCCGCGGATGACAGCGTCTACTATCGACGTTTATGTTAATGAGTTCCTATCGATCATGTGAAATGCGGATATCTTGGCCACCCTGGATCGGTAGGATTATTATAATCACAAAAAATGTCTGACATTATTTTAAAGGTTTCGAAGATAAGAACATTCTTCGGAGTGTCGCCGGAGATGGCTCATTCAGAACGATCCCAGAGCATCTGGAACATCGGCCCAAGTTACTTCATCGAGGAAACTCTACTAGACGCCGAAAGAGTAAAGATGATTAGCAACATTGGATTCGAGTACAGCTCAAATTTTCAAGGATCGTTTTCTAAGTACCAGACCCACGAGATCCTTAACACGCTGAGCATAGACGGTCTGAGTTCCAAAGGTGACATACGAAGGGATAACAGCACGAACGGACCTGGAAGCCTTCCTGCAGATCGCATTGTTTCTTCGGAAAAGGTTACAACACCTACCACCAACCTTCTTGCTTTGATGCTTTCTCAAGTAAAAGGGCCGAACAATCCAAGTGGACTTGAGGTGGTGGAGGACAAAATACTTTTCTCGGTTACTGCGAAGAACTCTTTAGAAGTACGTCTTCGCGATCATATCAACGAGATTAATTCGAACATTTTACTGCTTGCGGAACGTTTAAACCCGCAAGCTAGAGTTTTACTTAGCCAGTCGTCACCAAAAATCGCTATAGATCAAAACTACAGTCCTGTCGTTACACTTATCAAAGGCAATCCCCTCTTTGTCTGCCCGCAGAGGGTTATTGATGGAATCTGGAAGCTTGGTGGATGTTCAATTCTATTGATGCTTGTAGATCGGAGTGAAACTTCAGAAGCTTTGTTTAAGTCAACGGCAGCTGTCGTTGAGTCTATTCGATACAACTGGAGGAATACCGACGATATGGAACGAAACGAGTTTTACGAAATTTTGTCGTCCCTTCTTTCTCGTAAAACACATTTTCTCACTATCGCCACCATCGATGTGTTGCTTTCTTTGATTGGAAGGAATCTTCACGCAGACAGGTTAGCCCGTTTATAATGTAGCGTTTCTAAATAATACTTTTAGCGACCCCATTATCACGAATGTTACTGCGGTGAAGCATCTCTTTATTGATGGATTCCTGTGGAAAGCACCGTTCGATATAAAAAAGTACTTCCTATCGCAATTCTCTGAGTTTGTTGCGCACAGCGGAAAGCGTGCGTACAATGTTCGAAAACTCAATCGTCTCGGAATGGCAAAGAAGCTTCTGCTTCTTATTCAAGCCCAGATTATAACAGACGATCTCTTACCTGACGTTATCGTCCTTTTAAAGGCGTTTTTGAAAGCAAACTTCTCCGTTGAAGCCGTCCGGTCCCTGTGCACATTCATAATGACGACTCTCCCTAAAGAGGGAGAGAAGACACATGAACGACTAGGGGGGCCGCGTGGCGTAGCAGGTCGAACACTTACAGTACTCGTGCAGCTAATATTGCGAACATCAACAAGCTCACGATCGAAGCAAGACGTGTTATTCCGAAACTCATCGTTGACGCCAAGGCTAATGAAGGAAAAAGCCGAAACGTGCTTCTCCGTAATCAGCTCTTGGAAGTTTTGCTCGATCTCATCAATGATTCTACTGGTGAATACGCCTTGCAATTTGCTAACATCATTACGAGCCGTTGGATTCTTTTGTTCTTTAACAAAAATTTGGATTTGTACACTGTCGTTCTTGCTAGCCGTATTTTGTCGCGGCTTTGCTTGACGCAGAATCCGTCTTACTCACCATCAAAATTTAGAGAGGGCTTTCTGATTTTGGGAAGTGATTTGAGCGAGTCTGCACTCATTGTCGATGTGTATCCATCGCTATTCTCTATTCTTTGTGGTTCAGACGTAAATGTTATGCCATTGGGGTCGGAGTACTTGCTTGGAAACATGCTCGAACTTGTAAGACCAGCTGATCTTACTAAGAAGAGGAATTTCAACCCCGATTTGATCAGGATTATTATTTTGATGATGCGGAAGATTGTAGAGATGGTCTACGACGAAAATGGCAAGTCTCTTAGGAGTGCCATTTTCTGGACCTGAAGCAAGATCCGTCCGGGGTGAAAATGACAATGATAAGCTTGGTACGTGTTTATTTCTATATATTGTTTTTGTGATTTAGTCACTCACTTACGAGCGTTACATAAATCGCCAAAAAAGATTTGGAAGGACGATTTAGAGATATTCAAGACTTTTTAGGCACTACTCTGGATATTATTGTTGAGATGTATCTCGCTGCAGATGATGTCAAAGAGGTGATATGCCGACCCGAGGTTATTGACGAAATCATCGCAATGATCTTCCCTATCGTTATGATGGTATCGCCACTTTCCATCGAAGGAGAGCTCATCACTCAGCATTCCGTCCAAATTGATGGTAAAGAGAATACACCTCGAGTTGACATAAAAGAAATACCCCCAACTGCGCATCCGAACTCGGAGGCTGCTACGCCCGCGTCAGTTGCTGCAAGCTCCAGTAGCACAACGGAGCTAGGAGACAGGAGTGCACACACTCCGAGTCCCATAACTCCTCTGAAGTCTATTGCCAAGCGAATTAGTTTGCTGTACGTATTGAATTTTGCATACGATGCGGCATAGATCTAAGAATGTTATTATAGGGGTTCTGAGCGACTGCCGCCGTCAATAAGCTTATCCACAGATAAACTTGGGCACTGTATTAGTTTAAGTGCTTTAAACACGCAAGAACTGTCTCAGGCAGAAGAAACAACTGACCCCATTGCAGAAAGTGCGCTTGAGCTAATATTGGCTCTTAGCGTCGATTCTATAATGGGGACGTGGAAGCCTTTGCAAGGAATTGATATCATTATGAAGGTAGATTCTGAATTATAAGCCTTCACTAAATTTGCTAGGCAACGCCCCCAACGACTCGAGAAAACGAAGGCTTCTTTCAGTCTATCATTTTATCCCATATCGTAAATGGTTTAATTGAAGAGCTGTACAAGAAGAAAGCGTTGCTATCCGATAACAGAGTTATCTCAAATATCTGCAAGTTCATCAACGAGCTCTTAGATAAAGTTTGGGCTGGGACGTTTCTGGAAGGATCGAATATCATATTGAGTTCCTTACAACGGTACTTGAGTCCCTGCAGCAGCTAGAACAGGAGAACTCTCCGACAAAAGGTCCTCCGAAACAAGAATTAAATATTTCAGGACTTTATAAGCTGCTTAATAGATCAACGTTGTATCAGCTCGGCAAATTACCAACGACAGCATCAAACCCTCAAGAGGAAGAAAAAGATTATTGAGTTCCTTACCAAATGCCTCTATCATCAACGGACTATCTTCAGCCAATCTAACAACGATATGGACTTTTTTAGATGCATAATCCATTATTTGTTTTCATTTTTGATATCTGAAAACAACAAAGTGAAGATTAGCGCTATGAATCTTTGGAAGCTGATGTTATTATCGAAACCTACTCAAGTGCTTCCGATTCTCAAATCATCTAAAGGAAACGATCAAAAGTAAGCCGTACATATATTACTTGGCTACTGACACAAATCAAAGAGAACTTATCGATGGCTTTTCCAAGATCTTGGAAATGGTATATGAGACTGGCCTTTTGCCAGCTAACACATTTTAGGACATCACATCATTTTTATCTTGGGTGGACTCAAAGCGTGAGGAACTGTCAATCCTGTTCCAAGAAAGTGCTTCGAAAGCCTGGGAGAGCTATACCGCCAGCGAGCAACGTCTCGCTAAAGAAAATTTAAAGCTTTGGACATCTAAAAGATGTTCCAAACTTAAAAAGGCCTTGAAGAAAAACGCGCAAGACAGGGAAACTGTTTCAAAATACCGCTTAAAGACTAATACGTGGATTAACGAAATGCAAAATCTTGAAGCTAGCCGCCTTTACAGATACAAGTCGGACCTCAGTGCCAGCCAAACCTTCGTTGATGCAGATTGGGCAAAGGTGATAGGAAGCCTTACCAGAGAGCGAGCGTTATGGGGTCTTGAGCAAGATGGGAATAATAGATGGAAATTAGACTTTGTCGAAGGTCGCGCTCGCATGCGGAAGAAGTTAAGGCGGAATACGGGTGGATTTGTTCCTTACTTGTCAAAGCATGAGAAGCTAAAAGCGGATCGTGTCGAAAGCGCCATCGAAAAGGTAACAGTCTTATATAGCAGAAATTTAACCGGGCGTAGAAGTCGTCCTTTTATGAGCTCAAGGCATCGGAGCATGTCTTTCAGTAGACAAAAGTAATGCGCAACGGTACTCTATCGACGTTATTCTTTCCAAAGTTCCCCAAGATGACGGAGAAGACGATGACGTGTCCGAAGCGCCATCATTTATTGAAGGTAGTAATAAAGTTAACTTTCCAATTCTAATGTCGTTTTTAGGTGATTTCACGATGGACGCTGAATCTTTAAGTCCACCTGATTGCGACCCGGGAGTGCGTGACGATAGTGAGATCGAATTGGAAGACTTCGACGATGATGGTGCAGAAGAACCTGGCTCAAGTTCTGGTTCTGGAAAGGACCATTCTGCATCAGAGGAGGATAAGAATCGGAAAATTCTTCGACTTCTTGATGCAGGTGATACTGTACTTGAGACCTTTAACAGCGCAAGGGTCTTGGGTCTTGATATCTGCGGTAATTGAAGATATATTTCTAAAATGTGACTTATCTTTAGAGGGCTTGCTTCTTCTTTGCAAGAATAATATCTACCTAATCAACAACTATATCAGACGTTCAGATGGTAAAAAATCCTTCTAATTGACTGAATGTAATATTTTTTAGGGGAGCTTGTTGATATTGATACCGTTCCAAGCGAGGTAATGTTTTAAATTAGGCAACTATTTTACATTAAACAGGAACGTAACATATATCACGTAATGTTGGAAAGTCAGTCGGGAAAGAAGTTGACTCCCGAAGATGGTGAGAGATATTTTTGTCGGAGATGGAATTGGGACGATGTCCGAGAAGTTCATAAGCGCCTCTTCCTCGCTCGCGGAGTGGCTCTTGAAATATTCCTTGGGGATGGACGCAACTATATTTTAACGTTCCTTGATACCAAGACTCGTGATGTGGTTTATAACCGAATTGTGGCTAAGGCAACAAACCAGAACAACTCTGAGAGTGTCGTTGGCGTTAATGCTTCTGCGGCCGACCCATTGACTGTCAAGACGTTCAGCAATGTTATTTTCGGTGGTAGCGCCTTAGCAGATCTTACCCAGAAGTGGACGCAGCGGGAGATCAGCAATTTCCAGTACCTTATTCACTTAAATACACTTGCTGGTGAGTTTATGGTGATTTATGTGATCTAAATTGCATTCCAGGCCGCTCATACAATGATCTCACGCAGTATCCTGTTTTCCCATGGATTCTGGCGGATTACGAGAGCGAAGAGCTCGACCTCCAAAGACCCGAGACTTTTAGAGACCTTTCCAAGCCTATGGGAGCTCAGGGTGAAGGAAGAGCTGGTAATTCAAATCTTTACCAATGTTACTCTTATTGAAAAAAGGCTCATATATGTTTTTAGAAAAATTTCAAGAACGCTTTCAGCTATGGGACGACCCGGTGCTTCCTCCTTGCCATTATGGAACTCATTACAGCTCTGCAATGATTGTTTGCTCATACCTTATCAGGCTCGAGCCCTTCACACAGCAGTACCTAAAGTTACAAGGAGGCCACTTTGACCATCCGGATCGTCTTTTCCACTCCATTGGCAAATCATGGGCTTCTGCTTCGAAAGAAGCAAGTACAGACGTCAGGGAGCTCATACCGGAGTTTTTCTTCCTTCCTGAATTTCTTCAAAATCTCAACAAATTCGATTTTGGTAAGTACCTGTCTCCACTCGATGATAATTGATGCCTTGACTTTAGGCAAGAAACAAACTGGAGAGGATATTGACGATATCCTTTTACCACCTTGGGCAAAGGGGGATCCTCGATTATTCATTTTGAAGCATAGAGAAGTGGGGCATTTTCATCAAATGCATTTACTAAATTATTAAAAGGCTCTTGAATCTGAATATGTGTCGGCCCATTTACATGAATGGATAGATCTTATCTTTGGTTTCAGGCAGACAGGAGAAGAAGCCGTCAAGGCACAAAATGTTTTCCACTATCTATCTTACGAAGGGGCTGTAGATATGGATAATATCGAAGATCATGTGGAAAAGCAGGCAACGATTGGAATTATACATAACTTCGGCCAAAGTGAGTAACTAGAATTCTTTCTAAGGCTGTGTTAACAAATTTACCGCAGCTCCTCGGCAATTGTTTAAGAAACCTCATCCACGCCGAGGCCCAGAGAATATTAATGAATACAGAATATCCAAAAACCCGGATTTCTTAATACATACATCGCAACCTATTCGTACGGTCGGCAATACACCCATCGGCGACATCAAATTGGTGAATGATAAACTTTATGCTGTGGGATGGTCGAAAGCATTCTTTCCTGGAAACCCTTCAAGGACTTTAGAATGGGATTATCTGGACAATAGTTTGAGGCTGATGAATGACAGCAAAGTCGTGGCAGTGTTTGAAAATCTTCATATCGGCCATATCACTTGGGCGGCTTTTGTTGACCAAAACAAAATCGTTACCTCCGGAAGTGATACGGTAATATTTTTCTTTTGATTTGGTCTAACATAAGTTCAGACCTTGTGCATATGGAGATACCGCAATCGAAGCAAACGCCATGATTTGCAGTTGCTGGAGTGTCTACGAGGTCACCGAGGGAAGGTTCTTACCTTCGCAGTGTCAAAGACTTTTAGCTTAGTAGCCAGTGGAGGAACCGATAGATTGGTTATTTTGTGGGATCTTATCCGAAAGCAGTACACGCGGGCATTGCCGGAGCACGACGGTCCTATAAGAGCGATTGCCATCAATGAAAATACTGTTAGCTCTCATTCTCTACACATATCACTAAAATACCACGTAGGGCGACATAACCACCTGTACTGACCTTTCGATCTATCTCTGGACAATTAATGGAGATCCTATTGCCTCAAAATCAATCCTGGTACCGATTTCGGACTGCATCACGAGCTGCGCTTTTTACGAGGTATTTCATCCAAAATTATTTGACACATTATAACATCTTCGTTCTTCAGGGAAGAATCTGTGAGCAGCTGGACACTTGCACAATCTTGACTGGCCACAAAAAAGGTACTTCGTGGTGTTTATACCAAAATCTCACACTGTTGTAGGCTCCATTAAGATTTGGAGAAGGGAGATGCTTAAAAAGCCTCAACAGGATTCTCCTGGCATTGAAATACCCGCAGAGTATTTATGGATCTTAAGTTGGCCGCACTTTGGATTCAAGGGCGATCCCTGCAGCAGCAATTACCTCCATTTATTTGCCAAGGTAAATAATTTTATGATTTTACTCGTATATCTTACATGAAACAACCATACAGCACGCAAAAATCGATACTTTACGGAGATGCGCAGGGTAGAATACACGCGTGGACGTAGGTTTTTTTTTGACTTTTTTGGGGAATTTCATACATAACTCATCGTTGTTACGAATAGTTTTCCTGATGGCAGCGGAACAGAGGTCCACTTTAGTCACGCCGATACTTGCTTTAAGTGTGTGAGCAAATTTAACGTTCTCGAACGCAAATTCAACTGCCGAGCATGTGGTGGCATACTCTGCATCACATGCGCAGAAAAAGGCGATAAACAGGCTCGTCTTTGTTCATCTTGTTGCATGACACTTCAAGATATCAATGCCGTACAGCAGCAGATAGAGCAGGGGATTGCGCAAAAGACTTTGGACGAGCAAGAGAAGGAGCTTTTACAGGCACTCGAACTTCCAAGTACTGAAGGGCGAGTTTACCTGTGGATGTGGAGGTGGGCAAACTGATTGCTCCTACCGAATTAAAGACGGATGTGGGTGAACTCGCCCCGAACTTAGCCTCAGCTGCCGCGGATATGACGAGTCCATTGGGGGACTCGTTTTTGTTAATAGAGGATGCGGAGACGGGAAGCCCGACCTCGTCATAATGAACTGATTTCGTTATATATTATTCTTATACATGCCATATTCCCGGTTGTTGCATATACTCAATCACTAATAAACGTAAGATGAATATTAGAATTTTTAACAAAATTGGAGAAGTTTGTAAACAGATATTTACTTGTATTATTATCAAGAAAAGACAAAAAAAAAAATCATGTCTCATCCACAGTCTCGAGAGACGTGACATCCTCTATATTCGTAACATTTGCAGCGGGAACAGGCAAAGAGGCCGACGAAGTCCTCGCTGAAGTTATGGTCGATTGTTGTTCTACGTATTCAACCTCAACAACATCACGAGTCTGCCACCACTTTCGCAAGTAAATGTTCTCTCTCTCGATCTCAGAACGATGGCAGTCGAGATTTTGTTGCGAAAGTAACATCCATAAATCCATAGATGCTGACAAGGCATCAAGAGACTCTTTCTCCGTGTCAACTTGGTGCTGAACGTATTCGTTTAATGATTTATTTACTTCTTGTGCTCGGTACTGGAAAAGACGTGTCAACGGAAGCAAACCAAAGTCAAATCCAAGCTTACCAAGTGAAACTGCGACAACTCTGACTTTAAGTTGCCATCAACGTAGTTGAGTATGCTCGCCTTCTGCTGAGCCACTTTTGAAGACTCCACATACTGGAAATAAACCTGGATACAGGAACGGTCAGCATTGAATCACGTTGAAAAAAATAATAACGCACCTCACTCAATTTCTTTACACGCTCTTCGGTTCCCTGCGCCTTCGCTGCCACTTCCAAACGAAGAACAGTAGCACTAAGATTGGACGTTTCTTTTGAGGCTTTTAGATACTCGCTGTTGGCAGTTACATGTCTCGGAATCGCGACAAGTGCTCCGGCGATCCCATGTAGTGACTCAATGAAGGCATCGCCAATGTCCCATATATCGAAACCGCTCTAAAATATTGTTAGCAATATGACATCAACTTTTTTGGTATGAAAACAATCCCCAACCTGCTTCGACATCACCTCCCCAACCTTCCGCAGTGTCTCAGACACCTGCACTCTTCCAGGAATCCTCCCACCGAACACCGCGGCGGCAGCAGGCCGTCCCAGATGGTATCTTACCACTCTTAGACATCCTGATAAATCTCTCCGGCATTTCCCTAGCTTTCGTGCTGACGTTCCAACATTTTTGATGGCAGTTTGAAGGGAGGTCAAGGTGAGCTCTGCTTGCTTAAACAAGAGATCTTCTTGTTCTGGACTATCAACGACAGGCGGGTAGTTGTCGGTGATGGTTTCGAGGAGGGATTCTACTTTGGTGCGGGTCCGGATGGAGATATTGCTCGTCTGAATAAATTTCATATTTAGTATAGAAAAACCAAAAAACATCCTTACGTCTAACTCGGGAACGACTAAAAACTCCCACACTAGCTCATGGGTGGAGAACGAAGGATGCGAAAGAAGATAATGAATGAAATGATCTGTAATCAAATTCGTAAGCACGTGCTGAAAGAAAAGATAGTAGAGTCTTGCCACTAACTTAATCGCTTGACTATCTTCCTTAGCGTCCTTGATACAATTGATGCCGACACTGCAGCTCCACTAAAAATTTGGCTCGTGAAAAGTTCTTTGATATCCGGCCTTTATTTCGAGAAAAAAAATTTTGATTAGAATGATGAGTTGTTCTGCCGCTACAATTAATTTAACGGAAGATGACTTACAGGCAAGCTTCCTGACACTCCGTCACAAGCTAATAAAAGAAGGTATAAGTAAAAGTTTTTCATTACTAAGCTTACTTGTTTCCGAAGAAAAGCGAAGTCCTTTAACGATCTCCGCACCGTTATTATACTACGATGGCTCGACGGCTTCATGAAAGCGATGATTTAGTTTCAATGCTTAAACAAACAAGGAGGAAAAACCAATATACCTGTCCACTTTTTACAATGAAAAATACCTCTCCATTGACAAAAACATGTCTCACAACCCCCGCAATCCGATCTTGCGTTCCCCCAGCTTCCTCTTTCCCAGCCGAAACAACTCCAACAGAGCACAGCAATCCATAATCATCAAGCAAATCCCTTACTCCCTCGTCCTTCGCAAGATCCGCTGCCACCAACCCAGATATGTTCCTCACTGTCACATCAGCACCAGAATCAAGCAGCATTTGGACGATTTCAAGATGACCCGGTTCAGCGGCTGCGTGGAGGGGGGTATTGCCTCGGAGAGAAATTGCAGATATGTCGATTGTAGTGACGATCGTGGATTCTTTAGGTGTTGTGGCGACACTTTCACTTGATGTTATATTCAAACCTTCGCGCGTCAGGATCAACCTGACCACCTCAGTGTATCCCCTGAAAGCGCATAAATGAAGACAAGTACGATGTCCTAAATCCCTGACGGTGAGATTGGCTCCAGCGCGGATAAGCGCGCACACCAAATCCGTCCGTCCCAGTTGACAGTGATAGAGAAGCGGCGTGAGACCCTCTGTGGATGCGGCCTCCAGGTCAGCACCATTCACAGGAGGAGGTGGAGAATCGGGAGTTGAGTTGACAGGTGGAGAGCGGTGAGACCGGAAGCGTTACGACCGTTCACCTGAGTGCGAGGCGCTGTTGTGGTGGGAATGACAGTGAGGAGAAATGTGGCGATGTCGAGGCTGGAATGTGAGGCGGCTACGATGAGGGGAGTATTGTCTTTGCGATCGCGAATGTTTAATGTGGCGCCAGCGTCCACGAGGATTTTTGCCATGTCGACATAATTCAAGATCGCGCAAAATGGAGTGGGGAGCATCCTTCGTAATTTTGGGAATTTGGTGAGTATCCGACTTGTAGTACTAATTGGGGAAAGTTTAAGTTAGATTTAAACAATATGAATCAATTCAGTGAATAAACTAGCACTTACAGAACTTCAACAGCTCGACATGATGGTTTCTCACTGCCATTAGCAAAATATCATCACCATCCCAAATTCTGCTCAGCAAGGCACAATCCTTCGGTAATGACTGTAATCCCAAGCTCTCTACCGTAACTGTTTCTCCCCTATTATCGTCTCCCTCAGTCTTCACCATTTCCTCCTTGTTCTTCTCTGCAGCCTCCTTCATCGCCTCATCCAGTAAACTCTTAATCTCCTCCACCTCCCCCTTCTCTGCCGCCTTCCAAACCCTCTCATTCCCCTTACACATCCCCATCAATGCGTCGCCATTATTAACGATATACAAAATGACAGCCTCTAAAGATGACAACGCGTAACCTAACTCCCCTCTCTCCACGTCATGCTCAAACGTAAAGTTTTGCATATAAATAAAGGGATGATTGAAGGTTCTGGACGTTGGATCGTACAACCATTAACACAAGGAGCGGAACGAGTTGGTCAGAAGTGAGCATCATGGATGAGACGCCAGGGGCTGGTGAAAGTGCATTCGCTGGCTGTGCAGGAGAAAGGCGGGATGGAGAAGGCGGTCCAAAGACTTTTCGAGTAGGAGATGGCGGAGCAGTTATAGACGATGTTGTGGGTGATAATGAACTAAGAAGGTAGACACTTCTCATAAGACATTTTATCTTTTCAAAAGGGGTTCGAACAGCCGCGATCCTTTGAAACTCCTGTACAAAAAATTAAGGGAATGCTGGATAGTACTATGCATACTTTAACTGCCAAGGAAAGGTTCCGCCCTAATCCCTCCCATTCCCCTACCCCATCGCCATCTTTCTCAATGAAAAGTCCCATCTGTGCAAGATCCAAGCTTTGGATGCTAGAAACGACGTCGGCTACACCAGAATCCTGATCCCGAAACTCTTTTGAAATTCGGAAATACACCATCTCGTAAGTATTCTCCATCATATAGGTTTCAACGATCTGATGAAATTCATCGCGAGCAAGATTGTGGGAGGTGAGGATGGACGTGAGAATGCGGTCATCAAGGCCGGCAACAATCTATGTTCGAAAGTCAAAAAATGGTATTAAGGAAACGATATGAGGCTTACTCTAAACGATTCATCCAAAAGTTCTTTCATCTCCTCGTGTAAACTTCCCAGATCCTCAACCATAATTGCCTGTTACAAAAATACAATAGTCAGCACTACTTCACAGAAAGGTATTGTGTTAACCTTATCATTAAAGGCAGCCATAACTTCGTTCAGCTTGTTAAGGGCATTCAACCCAGTGTCCCGCAGGCGTCCAGGATTTTTTGCATGCTTATTGCGGATTCTGCGACATGCCGGCCCTGAGAGGAGGTTACGTCAATGAAAGAAAGCGATAAACTCGGAAAATTTGTGTAAACGCATATAAACGACACAGTGATTTATACCTCCAAGATATCTGATATCGGAAGCAAGGGTTGATCAATGCAATACAGTGTAAAAGCCTTCCCAGAGGCATCGTCATGGCACAATTCTGTATCAAGACAGATCAGTCAATTTGAAAAACCGTCATGAATACTAACCATCAAACAGGATATGACATTTTCGCCGTTCACGGAAACCTAACAAACGTTTAAGTTGGAATTGAGACGCATGCACAAAAAAGAAGATGAAGGGGCGCTACCTTTGCCCGTAACAATCATCTCGTTTTCAATAACCACATTCTTGTTATTTAAACTGACGTAATCTTTGTCGGACAGGGAGGAAGACGCTCGAAGAACATGGGTGGCTAGAATAGTGTCAAACGATAGAAAGACGTATGCTTCAAAGACTTCATATGAAAGGGTTGCTATAGAGATGCAAACAACCATACGCACCTACAAACTCTTCGGTGATGATGGATTGAATGTCTTTATCGGAGAAAAGCGAGGAGAAGGCAATTGCAGACTATTCGGGGCATTTAAAGATGTTAGCGAAGGCTCTGCGGGATGTCCTATTTCGTTTAAATAGAAAGGAGTAAACCTACAGGAACAACGAGAAGCCAGTCGTTTTGAAGAAGCGAAGAAAATATATTGGCGTATCTGCGGACAGAGGTTGAAGAAATATATCAATAACAAGGACAAAGTGACGGTTTTTAGCAGCAGCTACAGAGCGCGAAAATGAATTCATTCTGCCCCATCCCTGCAACCCATCAAAGATCATCCGCATGGGTGTGCGCTAATGGGCATTCTAACGGCTCGACAAGCCTGCTCATGCCCATTCAAGAGAAGGCCTCATACTCTTACATACTTTTGTTGGACGGTCAAGAAGAAAGGGTTTTGTGCTGCCGTACTTCTATGGATGTTGGCAGCACCGTCAGCGGCAGCCAAAGAGGCTCCTGCACCATGCTTTGACGCCATGCTGCCGAAACCTTAAAGCGAGCCTCTTTTCGTGCCGTCAGCCTTGGAAGCTACGGACCGATAACGGACGGGATTATGCCAGATACCTAAATTACGGTAGGAATGGCGCGATGTGATGCGGAATGAGGGTGATGGGAAGGTCCTTGAATGCGTATGATGGTAGTTGGGTTCGGTCGATGGAAGCAACACAACATGTACAACCTCAAATTCCGTTTTGATGGACGCAGCTTTCGCCACGAAACGAAGACCAGGGACGAATCACTCACCCCTTGGAGCAAGCAGGACGCTGAGATCTTAGCATTATTGTAGCTTCAAATATGATGCGATGTATTTTAAAAGACACGCTCGCGAGTGAATGTTGAATCTGGACGTGTAGACCGCAAATGACAGACCAACTTCGGTCGACCGAGCTTCCAAAAAAGTTCCTCTCGAGCTCGCCTACCATAAATGCTACCGCAGTCTCATAGTCATTTCCTTCCAACGTAAGCGCGGTGAGGTGGACGAACAACGACGGCGGCGAAATAACTGTTTTTTTGATCAAGCGTGAGAACTTTGTTTTTTATAAGTTAAATAAAAAATTCGAAGTGAGGACTGGGATGGAGTCCTCCGAGTTCCTCCGATGCAACATTAGCCAGTGCCGAAAGAGGTCAGCCATCATCCAGGATCATTAAGCCGTTGCGTTGCGCGGTGTGAAAGCGAGAGCTAAATCTTTTCATCCCAACTAAGGCTTCAAAGTCAGGCGTGCGTCACGTCATGCTCTCGTAACCCGTTCACTTCAATTGTTTTTTTCTTTATTTATCCATGACGCTTTAGACATTTTCTGCTTGGAATGCTCGAACCAAAAGTTTGGAGCTGCTCTGGTCTGCCCAGCGTGCGATTCGGCCTTGGTGGATGAAGAGGACATTGTCCTGACGAATCTTGGTAAAGCCATTCCGGACTCTTATACGTTAAAACTAAAACGCCCTTGAACAGACCCCAAAGAAGAGTTCAAGTCTAGTGTAAGTCCTTCACCTATCGTCAAAATAATCCCGATGATTTCTAGGTTCTCGCTGGGCTTCGACCTGAAATTATTGTGGAAGTTGCGAGGAGAGCGCTTTGTTTCTGGGTAGGCAACAAAGAAGTTGTTATGTGGCCTTATTCCTTTGCAGTCATACCAAAAAGCTCAAGAGGCTTTATTTAATGACACAACTTTGACTGATCTTACGAGTCGATACTCTGACCTTGAGAGGCAGGTGAGGAATGCCCAAACTATCTTCAAAGTGCTTAGTACGAACGTCATCACAGATAAATATGATTCGTAACGTCGCGAACCATGAAATCCAAGGTATCCTTAACATCTAGTAACTCTTGAACCTCACAGTTTATAGGTTTAAGAGAGAAAGTCGGCACTCTTCAGGAAGAGCAGGCTCGCAGTCACAAAAAGTATCAAGAGTTAAACGAGCAGCTCCATGAAAAGAATCGACAGTTTTCCAAGCTTCAGCAGCTCTACGACAAGCTTAAGCAACGCACCCTCCAGTCGCAATCCTTCAAGCCCTCAAAACCTCTCATCAGCACAGATCCTTACATAAACTCATTGCCCTCCTCGCAGCCCTCCTCGCAGCCGCAGAACCTCGCCATGCGCAGGTCGACGTCGACCATTGTCGAGCACCACCAACAACACCAGCATCACAATCATCCACATCATCAACACATTGACAATTTCAAGTCTCAAGTGAGGGGAGTTGCAGTTGAGTCTGCCAATTTTTTCTCACGGCCTAAGCGACTCTTCTAAAAAGAGAAGAGGGGCCTTTGAATAAAGCGAATCCAATGTTCAATTCCAAGAAAGGGCGTCGGAAGACGGGTATCGTGCGGTTAAAGTCATCTGGGAGCAGTGATGACGAAAAGAAGGAAAAGTCGGACATGATTATGCAATCTGAAGATGGGGGGATGATGCTAACATGCAGACGGATGAGCCGCCCAAGTCTAAACCCCAAGCGAAGCAGCCAAAATCCGGGAAGCAAGCAAAGCTGATCAGTTTTGAGGAGGAAGAAGAGGCGGAAGAAGCAGAAAAGGCTTTTAAAGTCAAAAAGAGCTCGGCAAGTCGGAAGATGGCTCGAGGAGACTATAACTGGGAATCAGCGTTAGAGAAAATGAGTGGGGGGACGCAGAAGAAGGACAGTGGATATTCTAAGGAATACTTGCAAGAGCTCGCACAGAGTCAGCTGAAAAGGCCCCCATCGCAGTTTTCTGGAGATATGGAAGGCGTGGCGGACTTGGAGGCCACGCCTACGCATTCGACTGCGAGAATCATGGATGAATCTGAGGTTGCTGCACTGAAAAAGTTGCGTGAGGCAAAGAGGAAAGGCGAGCAGGCTGGTGATTATATGGCATTCGACGAAGAGGTATTCCGTTTCACTTGTATTTCTATTGACGTCGGAAGACACGAAAGAAGCCTGGCACAGAGTCTCGGTTGGTGACAGAGGAGCAAGAAATGGATGTAGAGGAATTTGAGGATTATCAAGGGGATAAGATTGAATTTGGTAGCAAATCAGAAAAATACTGGAAAGAGAAGCGAATGAAGGAGATTAAGGGAAGTCTGGATACAATGTAAGATAAAGCATTTCCCTTTTTGTCTAAAAACTTTTAAAAGGTCTATCGACGATGATACCAATGATGAGTTGGAGTCGTGGGAGAAGGCCAAAGTTCGGGCCGCCAATACCACGCGATTCGCCCAAAACGAAAGCTCCTCAATGAGTCTTTTGAATGCGCCAAGTAAGAACTTTGTTTTTGTCCTTATTCTTACCATTTAAAAGTTCCGGCAACTTCTCGTATCCCGCAGTTAGAATCATCTTTCAACCGTCTAGAAGTTATGATATCAATGCTGGAATTAGAACGAACAAATACGTCAAATGCAGCTAATTCTCATGGCAATATTATCGAAAATTCATCAACGGCCATCGTCGAAATTGAGAATACTATTGCAGATGCTTCAAGTCGTTATGAATACTTTCAAGAACTCTCTACGTTTCTCGGTAACCTTGGTGCTTTCTTGGATAAAAAGGTTCTTGCATTTATTCTAGATTCGACTAAGAGTTTGATAGACGCCAGATGTTATTTCTTTGGAATCCGATCTGCTTGGGAAAAGCTTGTTAAGATTTTCGGAGCTGTCGAAAGTTCGAGAGAGTTTTTTCGATTTTGCATATGCGGCCTTTACGGATTATCAGAGTAAGCCAACTTTTTGTTTGGAGCTTGAATCTCACCTTTGTAATTTTAGATATATCCATATCATCTGAAGGGATGACTTCGGCATTCCAGAATTTCATTATGAATTCCAGTGATAGCGAATTGCTTCCTCTCCTTTTAGAGTTGAGTGCCACAATGGAAGAGGCCGATAAAGGTACGGTTTAGTTATTTGAAAGAGGTTCTCATGATATTAGATGACATAAGCGACCGCAAAGCATCTGTCTTTGCTGACGTTGCAAAACAGTACCGAAACCTAAACCTCGTGAAAACTAATTTTATCGCCTTCCGTGACAAGTACCCCGCTGACTTTAAACGAAGTTTTGCGGGTCTCAGCTTCCCCGCCATCGCAAACCTCTTTGTGCGCTACGATCTCCTCGAATGGCTTCCTTTTAAGGTAAGGGTTTGTTGCTCACTTGTAAACTTACAATTTTAGGAAACGAGGAATCTAGAGCAACTGAGCTGGCATATTATATTGGAAGATGGAGAGCTTGATGATCCTGACGAGCCTGTACCGATTCTCATGAAAGCTGTTCAAAAGAGTGTGTTTCCGCGTGTGAGAGGGGCGATAGGGACTTTGGATTTGTTTAGCGAGAGTCAAGTTCAGTGTGCAGTAGTTTTGTTGAGAAATTTGGAGGATTATTCGAGCTTGCAGTCACGACCGTTTCAGGTGAAATATCTTTTATGGTGATTTTCACTCACGCGTTATGTTTATTCTAGCAATTGGTGGAAGGGCTTGCGGCACATATTGATGCTGTTGTTGTGGTCGCGACGCAGCGAAGTGGGAGGCAGGCGGTGGGGCTTGGAGAAATTGGGATTTTGGCACGTGAAAGGTGGTTTTGGGGGACTTTTGAGGTGGCTATTTATAAACTCTTTGTAGTGTCTAAATTTTTTTTTTAGCTTTTAAAGAATTTGATATTGTTTGCGAAGTTTTCTTTCCGCGCGAAACAGTTGTTGCGTGGGTTGTCGATCAAATATTAAATCGATACCTGTTGCCGCAGTTGAGGGAACCGTTTCAGTATGAGAACGATATTGAAAAGTATGAGAAGGTGAGGCTTTTTGTTTGTGGAAATTGCGTTTCTTATCATCATAAGATTGCGGAAGTTATACCGATTGAGTGGTTTGGGACATGCGGGAAGGAGCTTTCGTTCTTAAAGGCGACATTGAATGAATTTGGGAAGACGTTTCCATTGTAAGACCTTTTGAGTCGTGGTTTTGTTCTCATTCTGTTGTTTTTTCGCAGGTTTGTACGAATATCAAAAGTTTTGCAGAGGATGCAAGCATAAGGGACGAAGCTGAATGGAATTAGGGATACTGCTTTACAATTTGTATCGTTAGCTGAAGGTGGTGCGTTTTGGATAAGGTGTTTATGGGATTGTGATTTCTGTAAACAAGTTTTTGGGATACCAGTGATGGGATAAATGTAATATATAACATACAAGCGTGCTCATTTTTTAAAAAAAATCTACATCTGTCTCAAAATCCCATCATTGGCTCTTTCGGGAGGTTTGGGTACAAATTAGAGTTCGGCAACGAACTGCTTGGAAACCATTACTAATTCTATTATGTATATACATACAAACACCCTCATTTCTTTATAATACACCCTATCACCAATTAAAACCATCATCGCGACTCACATCCGACTCTGTGGACCCCGTCTCCACGAAATCAAACAAATCAGACACGTCATCCACAACTTCATCTGGTTCTGGCAACCCCAAAAGAGATTGTGGCGCGAGTTTTGGGAGACTCGGGGAATTACTTTCAGTTTCTTCAAGTTGAAGCGATCGGTCGAGTGGTTCCACGTGATTTTTTTTGGCTTCCCAAAGTGACCAGTTGGCTTCAGTGTGCGGTTCACTTTCTGGTTTTGACTCGGTAGCATGTTCCGTGTTGCTTTCTGTTTCTTGGGGAGCGAGAGAACGGGTCAAGATTTCTGGAGTCGTGGGTTCTGAGTTTGTGGGGATGATGTCGGCTCCGAGGGTTGGGAGACCGATCAACGCTGGCAGAATCTCACTTGGTGGGTTAAAGGAGCTTGAGGTTCCATCCATGGAGGTGTTGTCAAATTCCTCCCCCTCTCTATCCAACACTCGAAGTGTCTCTTCGTTATGCATAGCCCGTGACTTTGTTTTCTCCACGACCGAAGATTCAATCTCAAACCCAGCAGACTCAAACTCGGATTGAGGTGCTGATATGGGAAGATTGGGCATAATGTGACGAAACGTGGTATCCTCAACGTGATAGGATGTCCCTTCAAATCCTGTCGACTCAAATTCGGATTCAGTTTCCGAGACGGGAATATCTTGGATGATATGACGACCAATCTCGGCGTCAATGAAATCCTGACCAGCCTGTGACATCTCGCTTATTTTTTTATGTCCTCCATTTGCAATTTCATCAACTCGTGGCATCATGTTTTCGGGGATAGCGATAATTTCACGAGCAAGTGATGTAGACAAAGATTCCGTGACGCTCCCTCCATCATCGTTGGTATAAGGAGGATCCGGGAACTCCCGTGCAGTGATTGCCTCTTTATGATTATGTGTACGAGGTGATTCGTATTCATCTTGATTATTTGTTTCTCTATGGCTACGTGTTCGCGGCTCGTAATCTTCTTGATTGTCTCCTTCTTTATGGTGACGCGTGTTAGGCTCGTATTCTGATTCTGTTTCTTGCGTTGTCGAGGGTGGACCGGCATCAGCAAGTTGACTAAGATTGTCGAAGGAAGAACGCGGGGTGACGGTTCGACTGAAGATTGGAAGTGGAGCATCGGGTACGTCAGTGGATGCTACAAAACATTAGTGTTAAACAATATGATCCCAATACCGTCAAATGCGGAGCGGTCCGTAAATGAAGCGACTTCTTCGTAATAAGAATGGCTGATTGAGCTGTGATCATCTACGTAACTTTTTGAGATTTCAGGTGCGGACTTCCGGACGTCCTTGTTAAAAGTCCTGTGTGAGATATCAGGTGTGGATCGGCGTCCGCCTTGAATTTTTTCGTCGTAGCGACGGGGTCTTAGTAGCTCAGAGATGCCGCGAATGTCGTCTGAGCTAGATGGTTTTGAGAGATTGGGCCTTCGACGACGAGGTTGTAGAATGAGACTTGTAGCGGGTTTGAGAATTTCTTCCCTTTTAAAATGTTAGATGAAAGTTTAGGTTCAGAGGGTCGCTTACATCAGTACGGACGGCGATATACTGAAAGGGTTTGTGAGTAATTTAAAATTACAATGTAGCTTACCTTGATGAACCATTATCCGTTTCCGTTGATTTTTCGGTAACCGACCTATGACTTTTAGAGATCTGAGTTTTAACGAATCTTACATCACGGTCTCAGTTTTTTCTTGCGGAACGGACAGCTGTCTGTTTTTTCCTGTTAAAGATCTATTGGCCCGCACCATGAAATCCATACCTCGTTTTTACTTTCATTCCCTCAATTTCCTTCTCATATTGACTTAACCTCTTCTTTAACTCCTCCTCCTCCCTCTCCCGGTCCATCACCGTTTTCTCTAAACTCTTACACCTCGCTTCCCTCTCCGAAGCCTGCTCCTGAAACTTCCTTGCCTCCTCCAGCGCCTTTTTCAGCTCCTCCTTTGCTTTTCTTAAATCGCCTTCCACAGTTTTCGCGCATTCAGTCTCCTTCTTGACGGTGACTTCCAAAGACCGGGTTCGCGTTTCAGCAACATCAAGTTTTGTTTTGGTATCAGTGTTGGTTTTTTTTAAAACCTCAACGTATGAGGAGACGGCGAGGAGCTCTTTTTTGACGGCCTGGAGTTCTGCGATACATTGTAAATGAGGTGATGGAGAGAGCGGATGGACGTACCGGAAACTACGTCGGAGAGTTCTTCCATCATCTCTGATTTACTTTCAAGTTCTCTGTTGAGTTCGGTTTGGAGGTGTCGCTTTTCGTCGTACAGTTGTTTGTTTTCGTCGTTGAGTTGGTCTTTTTCTTCAATTAGTCGGTGTTTTTCGTCGTTGAGGTGATTTATCTCGTTGTTGAGTTGATGTTTTTCGTCAAGCAGTTGATCAATTTTCTATGTAAAATGTAAGATTTCAAAAGACTTCACCACAACACCTTTTCCTTTCGTCTGCACAATTCCTCACAATTTTCCACTTCTTCCTCAAGAGATATGACATCCTGTCGACTTTTTTCCAGATCAAGTTCCAAATCTACACTCATATCAGTCGACACTCTTTAAAGTCACAAGTAAAAAACCATTGATATCTGAATTCTTATCCCTGATCTGAGCAGTGTAATCCTCAACCATCATTTTTTTATCGTCAACAAGTCGATCGATATCTTGAAGCGCGTCATCGTTTTTTTGCTTAAAAAAGGATACGTCCTCTTTAGCTTCCTTTAATTCTTGTTGCGTATCGTCAAGGGTTTTACGGAAGAAATCACGTTCGTCTTGGGTTTCACGTAGATCGTCTGCTCGGGGGCGTTAAATTCAAAAGAATGAAAAAAACGTTACCTTTCAAATACGATATTTTTTTCAACGCCATTCCCAATTTTTTCTTATACTCCAACACAACATCATCAAGATGTAATAAATTCTGATATTCCTCATCAATGACTCCCGCTCCAACATCCCGATGTTCCAACAACCGTTTCAATTTTATCGCCTCCACAAAAATAAGCCCCTAATCATTCACGCATCCTACCTCCACATAATACACCCTCAATTCATCTTCATACTCTTTCAACTTCTTATACTTTACGCTTTCCTTCACATGTCTCAACTCCACATCCCGATCCTTCACTTTCATTTCAAGTGCTTTCACAGTCCCCCTCAAACTCTCAACAACCTATTCCATCAACATCATCCCCCATCATCAAACCATACCTTATCCTCTCCAAAACTCGTGGACAGCGATCGAGTTCGATGTCCTTCAAATAAAACCTTCCTCCCATTAATACACCTTCAACACAAAACTCCCTACCTTTTGCGACACCTGCTCATCATACCGTTTCTGCCATTGCACAATATGCTTTTCTGCAGAATGAAGCCTGGCCGTCACGATTTTTTTATCTTCCATCAATTGATTCACTCTGTTTTTCGCTGCAAGGAGTTCTTCTTGAAGTTGTTCAACATCTTTCCCTACAAACGTCAATACTGGGAGCTTACGTTCCACTACCTCCTTGGATTTTGCGGGTCGACTTTTTGGGAGGACGAAAGGGATCCGCAAAGTTCTTCGAAAGGTCGTTTCGCATGTCCTAATGTCATCAAAAGGGGGAACGATGTCTTGCATTCCAAACCTCCTTTCCCCATCTTCCCACCTCCAAAATCCATATCCCTACTCCTGACGCCACTAACCGCATCCCCTTTCCTCTCTACGCAAAAAAAAACCCGCATTAAAAAACCTTAACAAAACAAGAAACGTACCTTTCCCTCCACCCCTCTTCCCACCCTCTTGCAATGCACTAAGCGTATCCTGATAGAGCTGCAACAGCTTCGGTACCCCCCCACCATGCGTCCTCACATTCACTACAAAAAAAACAAAATTGTCACTTCCCACACACATGTCAAAACAAACCATCACTCCTCCTCTGCGCAGTCGACCCATACGAACTCCGATGATGCTTCACAGCAAGCGAACTCCCAACAGACGCAACCTCATCATCAAAAGCATCATCCCCAAACACCAATGACATTGAATAAGTAAGAAAAGCGACTACAGCCAATGCTCTTTATTCAGGAAAAGTTTAAAAACGAAATAATTAAAAAAAAAATTGACTCCTTTTTTGTTTTGAGCCATGAAAATGTTGGAAACCAAAGCTGCGTGTTTTTCTTTACCGTCCGTAAGGAGTGTAACTGCAAAGAAAAAGTGAATGTGAGTGAATTGAGGATACGCACGACATGCTGAGAAAGAATAACTCACCGGTTGCCACCGTAACCACCACCACCGCCACGATGACCACCACGACCACCACCCCACCTGTTACCACCTACAAAGAATCCAAAAGCAAGCATTAAACCATCATCACTCAACAATCAAAACATAAAAAAACCTCCTTACCTCCACCTCCACCAGCGCTCGCAAATTCTCTCAACTTGGGATCAATCTCCTGATGCGCCTCCTCCAAAATCCTAATCAAATCCCTCGCCAACTTGAAATTCTCTGCAGTGAAAAAAGTATACGCAGTTCCAGTCGTCTTGGCACGTCCAGTACGTCCAATCCTGTGAACGTAATCCTCAATGTTTCCAGGGAAATCATAGTTGATCACAAACTTGATATCCTTCACATCTGCATCACAAACAGTGAGTATAAAACGAAAAAAAGGAAGAGTGCATGGTTTTAAAAAAAAAGGGGGCAACGTTGGCAAAGAAATAAAACCTATTCCGGTGAAGAACCCCACAAAAGCACGCGCCTACATGACTCATCGCAAACACAAAAGGTGACATCTGACAAAAGTGCTCATATTCTCTACGAATCGAGAAAAATGCACAAAGTCTCACATCACCAAAAACAAGTGCGACGCAACAAAAAACCTTTTACAAACGTTACCCCCATAGATCACAAAAGCAATCAAACGGCGCAGTGCAAAAAAATTAATCATCTGCATAACGCCATCTCAATAATCGTCAACGGCAAACTATCCCGGGGAACAAGTTATATCTGTAGCCTTTTCCCACAAAAAAGGCTTCGATACGGTTCATTCAAGGTCGGAAGGATAGCGCCATAGATAATTACTCTCCTGCTTCATACATCAGAGGGGCGGCGCAGAAAAGGCTGTCATGATACTCGGATGTGCGAAGAGCGGTTCACCAGTGGTTTCGGTCGTAGCCCCCGCCTCAAAAAGGACAGATGCAAGGAACTAGGACAACTCGAAAGGGACATGCTGAAGATCCAAACCAAAGAGCAAAAAAGATAGAAAAAAGGACATCGCTGCGTTACCTAATCCTCTAGCAGCCACATCAGTCGCGATAAGAATAGGTGCCTTGCCAGACTTGAATTCGTTCATAACCCAGTCACGCTCCTGTTGCTTCTTGTCACCGTGAATAGCCAAAGCACCAAACCCGTCTTGACGGAGGTAGCGTGTGCATTCATCGGCCATACGCTTTGTACCAGTAAAAATGATAATCTTGGCAGAACGGTCATCCATAATCTTCTCGAGAATAGTGCCAAGTCTAATCAATTAAAACGAAAATCAGTTAAATTATAACACAACAGAATATGTGAATAGACGTGCAGCGGTAAAAAAACATTATGCAAACTCTACCTTCTACGCTTGTCGGCGTTGGACATAATCTCAATAATCTGACGAACATTGTGACTAGCAGAGAGCTCAAGCGATCCAATATTGACTTGAATAAACTCCTTCATATAATCACGAGCAAGGTTCTGAACTTCCTTGGGCCAAGTAGCAGACCACATAAGAGTCTGACGATCAGGGCGAATCTATTCACAAAGTCAGCAAGACTCCACATATGCCAAAAAAAAAAAGGTGCTCACCTGGTCAACAATCTTGCGAATCTGGGGCTCGAACCCATATCCAACATACCTTAAAAAACCACCATCAATCCATGAAAAAAAAAAAAAAGGTTCAAACTTACGATCAGCTTCATCCATAACCAAGTAAGTCACCCTCCTCAAATTCGTCTTCCACTCTCAAGCATATCAATCAACCGTCCAGGGTCGCAATACAAATCTCAACACCCTTCTGCAACTCCCTAATCGGGGTTACGAGGAACACCACCATAAAGACAGCAGTTCTTGATACGACTGAGCTACCAAACTTGGAGCATTCTTGTTGAATCTGGAGAGCAAGTTCACGGGGGGTGCCAGAATCAAGACAATGGACCATCACCTTGTTGGAGAGGGGTTGAGCGTTGATGTGGACGATACCGGGAAGGACGTAGGCAAG
This sequence comes from Chytridium lagenaria, assembly GCA_025449115.1. Classification (NCBI taxonomy): domain Eukaryota; kingdom Fungi; phylum Chytridiomycota; class Chytridiomycetes; order Chytridiales; family Chytridiaceae; genus Chytridium; species Chytridium lagenaria. The sequence goes on from JAHLKC010000116.1 coordinate 81,308, forward strand.
GGTCTTGCCGGAACCAGTTTCGGCGATACCAACCTTTGGAGTAAAACAGTTAGCTATTTCAAGGTGGTTGTGGAGTGAACCAAATAACAAAAAACGTTGTTAAGGAGACCAAATAACGTAAAGGCCGTATTTAACAAAGACAGACAGTAAAACCACAACAAGTGATTAAAAAACAGAATGAAGAAGCAATAAAGTGACCGCATACCATATCACGACCACTGAGAGCCATAGGCCATCCCTGAGACTGAATAGGCGTCGGCGACTTGAATCCAACAGCCTTAATCTCCTGCAACACATACTGCGGAAACGAAGCCTCCTCAAACGAATCCACAGGTCTAGGAATCGAAGGTCCAAACACCCTCATATCATGACGACGTCTATACTCTTCAATCTCACTATCAGAACGTGCCTTCACGTCTGGATGTTCCATGTAAAAGTTCTTTTCAAACACTGGGAGTGTCTCCTTATCCCAGTCTGGACGACGGAGACTGCTGCCTAATGATGACATCCGGTCTCCACCTCCTCCTCCTCCGTATCCGCCTCCTCCATATCCTCCGCCTCCACCACCGTACCCACCACCACCACCACCGCCATAACCACCTCCACCTCCACCATATCCACCACCACCACCTCCATAGCCGCCTCCACCACCACCATATCCGCCTCCACCACCACCACCACCTCCATACCCACCCCTACCACCACCACCACCACCGTAAGAAGATTGCGACGGATAGCTCATGTGTGTTTGAAAGCAAAGCAAAAAAAAAAGTGATGGGCTTTCCTTTTTTTTTTTTTTTTTTCTCCCCCTAGTTTGCAAATTGGTCTGGACAATTTCTCACTCCATTCTATGAAATTTGATTTCCAAAAAAAAAAAAAAAAAAAAAAAAAAGAAATGACATCACGACCATCGCGCAAAAACTCACAACACTCATTCCACGCGTCATGTCATCAGGGTATCCCTCCTTAAACTCCCATCACTATTCCATCGTCATCCCTTCCTCATACTGCGCTCGAGTCAACACCGTCTCCAAAAACTCCTCCTTCCGCAACGACGCCCACTCTGACCCACAATCCCACACAAACCGTGTCGGACTGCCCACCATGTTAGTCTTTAAAACCAATCGATAAAAAAATCAACCTTGCCGGTTTCAATATCTTGACATCCGTCTCGGTGGACGCGTTTTCCGTAACTCTTGAGTCCTATTAAAACATGTCAACATGTGCTTTTTTTTGGTGGACGTACAGTCTTTCAGTGGCGTAGCGAAAGTTAAAGTTTCCACCACATACCACTATGTTGTTGTAGAAGAGTCCGCGGACGTCTGATGTGATTTAGTAAGGGTTTGGCTAATTTTAAAAGTTTTTGTGTACCTTGACCAAAGGACTCTAAGGCGTTAACGACAGATTCAGGGATACCGGCTTGAGGCAGTCCTAATATAGGTTGAGAAAAAAAGGGGATTGCAGGAGGGTGGTTGGTACCTATGTCGGATGGATTGAATAAGACTTCAGGCACCATGAACCGCTCGATACCCATACGCAAAGTCTGGTTATTAGCGAATCACATACAAAAAACCTCTACCTGATCCATTTCAGCGTCAAACGTCTGTTGCAACCTAAAATTGAATAAGCCCCGTTGAATACCGTCGATTCCAATATACCAGTATTTTCCCTCGTTTATGCTTTTTGAAATCAGGCAACACATATTCAATGTTCACTTTCCCCGCCCTTTCAAGTCAGTTCTTTCACGTTCAACCCAGTCACTCATACATGGCATTCTGGATCTGAGTTTCTAAATCAACCGCAACGTAACAACAATCCTCTTTAACGTCATTCACGATACTCGTTTCTTCCATCATGTTCCATTGCCTGGTTCTGTTAATACATTGCACCGATTTTATTTACCTGAATGATATCGTCTCCTTTAGATGATTTGTGAGAAGCCGACCACCCACATTCATCCTTCCCCATCATCAGCAAACTCAAGTACATGACATACCGTCTAACACGTCCTAAATTGGGTTTCCCAAATTGACACGGAACAATGTTTGTTGAATTGTACCCGAATCAATCACTAGACAGAAATCTTTATCGCGAAAGTGATTCGATTTGCAGCATATCTCAGGACCTGTCATGGATGTGTAAGGGGGTTTTGAAAAGGGGGTTTGGGGGTACCTGTCGCTCGACTTCGACCTTGGAACCCGTATTCTTCGAATATGATTTCGTCGCTTAGGGATTGGAGGGCGGGGAAGTTGAAGAGGGTTCGGTGACGAGGAGGAGGGAGTCGGTAGGTTCAATCTATGCGGGAGAGTGAATCATAGATATAAATATTTTTTCTTTACGTTTAATCCGTCAGCGAGGAGTATTCTATCCCAAATCTCTCGTTGGAGTTCCCAGTCTACAACAAATCCCTATAAAAGAGGGTAGACCCATTTAGTATATAAACAAAATAGCAAACGGTGAAATACCTTTTCCGTCGTCAACTTGTAAAGCAAACCCGATAGATCCGTTCGTTGCTCCAACTGATCCCCAATATACCTCTGCTTATCCCCTCTCTTCCGTGTCTCAAAATTCGGCACATATCTTTTTAATAATCAGTTAGAAAGTCCAGGGAAACTCTATTCAAAACAACGACTGTTGGGGATTTCCTCACCTAAAAGTATCCTGCCGCCCCGCTATCCCGCCTTGATGGAATAAGACCCAACATCCATCACCACAACCGGGCAATCCATCATCATGGTCATCGCTTGGAATTCTTGACAAGTCCGAATGGAATGGATGAGATCTCAATCACCGTCAAAAACGTAAACGGCCATGCTGTTGAGGAAAACTGATGGTGTTGTAGATTCCAAAGGATATCCCTGATGCGCAATGGATCAGTCACTTTGGGAAATACTCGAATGTCGTCAAGAGGGGGAAACGGTGTCGTTCTGTCGTGCTGGGGTTCCCTTCGTACCCCGTTGCGTTGAATGTGTTGAAACAGATTCGAGTGCAAGAAGATCCCACCATCAAGGTTGATTTTACTGGATACATCAAGTAACCCACATCCCCCATTTGTCTTTTGTAATGTTTTTTGTGTAGGGAGAAGGACGTGGGGTTGTATTTGAATAATCCATGGACACCTGTCAGCGGTAAACATGGGATTCGGCAGCCACCTGATGCGGCGTACAAGTATCCGCCTGTGAATGATGAGACGGTGGCGAAAATTGTGGAAAAGATGAAAGAGGAACCGAGGTTTTATACGCAGGTGGTGCATCTGATGAATCGAATGAACTTTCCGCCTCCGTTCGCGAAACTCTTGCAGCGGTAAGTTTGATTTTAGCTTTGCATTGTTTGTAAGCCTAACAAGTTTATGACTTTTGTAATTTTCCTTGAAAAGGCTGCGTCAAACAAACGATTGTTGGAAGAAACGCCTGGAGATGATGGGCCCGTTGTAAAGAGAAGAAAAGTGCCGATAGATGGTATAGATATATATAATGATTTTTATCTTGACACTTGGACGACAGAATTGAAAAAGATCAAGACGTTCAACAACTACAACGCTGGCACTCCCTCGCCGATTCTTTTCGTCAAAAACATTAACGCCAAACTCGCCAAACCAGAAGACCTCGAAAGCTTTTTCACATCGTTAACGTGCATGTGAGTGTTTCATGAATGCCTTTTCTCTATACTGATGATGTGCTGGCTTTTTTGTCAATGGTGTTTGTTTGTTGTTAGTCCCATAGAGGTGAATATGCTAAAGGGCCGGATGAGTGGACAGGCTTTTGTCAAGTACAGCACTTTGAGTGAGGCCATGGAGATGCTGCCGCTGACGCATGGGATGGAGCTGTTTGGCAAGGCTCTGTGGGTGGCGTACAGCAACAAGAAGGGGGAATCCTGAGTGATGGTGTTTGCCCAGCTTGAGGTGATAGGATGAAGATGATGTAAATACAATACACAATACCTGCAGAAGAGGAATAAAGTAAATATTGCAAACGTGATGATAGTTGATATGAGAGTAGAGAGAGAGAGAGAGACGTGAATAATAAATATTGAAATAACAGATGGGATGGGATGGGATGGGATGAATACTCTTTTTATTCCTATTTATTCCTATGAATGTATTTCCATCATATAATAATAAATACTTTTTACATACTCTAAACTATGTAACTTGTAACCATTACTTACTTTATTGTCGTTAAATCATCACCAGCTTATTAGGTATATATTTACTTACATTATTCAATAATTATACCTATTTGCATGGTCTACATTATTGATTGTATATAATAGATGTAATAGTTTTACAGTAATTAATATAGACAAGCCAAGCACAAAGCATTCATTATTATTATTGATGAATGTTATCCATCAAAGCAAAATAAATATTAAGGGGTACTTTATAAACCCGATTGAGATTTTTTTTTGGTCAGGATTCAAAATCAAACGAATTTTGGATTCAGATATTTTGAATTTGAATCCGGATTTCAAAATGGCCCAAATCGCTGTTTTTCAAAACTGACCGTTATAAAGATTTCGAGGATTTTACTTATACATCCCCTTGGTTTCTTTTCACACTCAGATTGTCACCATCTCGATGTCCAGATTCGCCGTCGACGACTGCGATCGACTCACTGCATCCTCCTTGATTTGCGCAGTCTTCTTCTTTTGATCCAGAGCGACAGCATTAGGCTCAATTGCCTCACCTTCAACTCCAACAGCCCTATCCATCACCCCGGATCCGCCAATCGCTTGTCCATTCCAGTCGTTGTTATCCTCACCATCACCATCTTCCTCATCTGCTTGAACTTGGGCTACTGGATCCCCTCAACACTATTATCCTTTTCCATCAAGGCATTTTCAACATCCCTGGCTTCCCTACTACCGCTGGTGGCTCCCTTCTTTCTCATTGAAAGCATGCAAACAAGTACTTTTTATGGAAGGTGGTGTATTTATTATTATATACGAAAAGGGGCTTACACAGGAACAAGGGGAGGGTGGAGTTGTATTTCTTACCAGAAGGAAGATTGATTGCCGAAGTGGGAGGCTGTTGACGGGTGTCCTGGTGACCATTGCCATGACACCACCAAATATCTTTAAATAAATAACGAAAAAGTCGAAATGTTCGTCGTTTCCGTCTTCGAAATTGAATTGCTTTTTTCACTTGTTTTGATTTTGAAACCACCTCCTGAAAAATTTTGAAATCCGGATTCAAATTCAAAATATCTGAATCCAAAATTCGTTTGATTTTGAATCCTGACCAAAAAAAAAATCTCAATCGGGTTTATAAAGTACCCCTAATTAATAGAAAAATGAAAAAAAATAGAAATGAAAAATTGATTATTATTATTTAAAAAAATACATAATACGGGCAACGGGGTTTCCCATTCAGGAGTGGGAAAAAAATGAAAAGGAAAAGAAGCATCAAACCATTTCAATTCTATTCATTCAATTCAATTCAATTCAATTCAAAAAAATATAATATATAATTCACACCTGAACAACCAAAAGAAAACTCACCTCCAACACAACTCCCGTCATCGAGGCATTGCCGTCTCATCCACCTCCTTACCGCATCGAGTTCAATCAAAACCCCCTTTCTAAAAGAGTATACTCTCGTCGCTGAAACCCTCCTACCTACGCAATTGGATAGCACGCTGCCATATACCAGTTGAAAATCATCAAGAGTCCGAACACCTACAAGTGCATCTTTAAAGCCGAAAGAATCTCTTTCTCTACCTTTTTCTCCTCATCCTCACATTCACGCGAGAGCATACATCACTACCCATTCCTCAAATCCTCCCATCCCATCCCCAATCCTTTGCTGCAATGACCGACGTCAGCGCCTCAGCCTCTCCTTCCCTCGCCGCCGCCGACATTAAACCCGCTACAACGACAACCGTCGCAGCACCTTCTCCCAATCCCGCCAGATCTCGCTCCGACTCGACAAGGTCGAATGGGAATGCAGTTGGAATGACGCATTGGAGCAAGCTCAAAGTCGCAGAACTTTGTGGATCGCGTTGACGTGAGTTCTTTTTTTCTGTTGGTTTTGTTGCTGTTGTTATGGATGGCTTGGAAGGCTGGAGGTTGTGTGGACATGGGGAAGGGATGCTTTGCACAGAAAGATGTGGTCAATAGGACGGGGCATGGCACGGTATCTCCATGGTTTATGTCACCTCGATTTTATAAAAGCACTGCTGGAATGTCTCATCAACCTGTATCAGGATGCCGAATTGCAACATGGCTCTTGTAAACAACCTTTTATGATTTAATCTCATCGCCACCTCTTTCTTTTCTCGTTCATACACCTTTAGCTTGCCGTCACCGAGTTCTTTTCCCAAAGCATGTCAAAATTGCTTAAACACTCCCCAATCCATCGAGTCCAACTTTCGTATCTTTCAGCAACGAATTAAAGAAAAGATGGGTGGAAAGGTTTGTTTTTTTTTTTTCTTTTCTATTTGTTATTCATGTCCTTACGACATTTGACAGCAGCGGGAACTGTTCATGTTACTTCTCAACCAGAGGTGGATGAGGCTGTGAAGGAAGTTGAAGGAATGAATGCTTATTTTACCGAGCTTAATAAGATGGTGGAGAAGCAACTTTGCGCAACTCAAGGCTCTTAATGAGACTGAGCAGGAGTTGGCGCTCTTTTTCCAACAGAAAGGGTAAGTTACAACCTTTTTTTTTTCCTGCACTTTTTTTATTTCCTCTAATCATTGTTATTTTTTTGAATTTGGAATATTTTATAAATTTGTATTAGATACCAAGAAAAGGTTGAAGACATTTCGGCCATGTCAATCGATATTGGAAAGGCTTACTCTGAGGGCGTGAAACACCGTCAACAGATGATTGCAAGTGTTGAAGGCTTTGGAGAGTTTGTCAAGACGTTTAAAGATAAGGCTGTTCAAGATTCCATTGATACCATGAGGAGGCAGGAGTCTTCCCGTGTCGAGTTTGATAGTTTTTGCTGCTAAGCTCGAGGCTCTTCAGAGGACATCCACACTGTAAGTTTATGATCTTTATAACGGTTCTGTTTTATGGATGTTGAGGCTTACATGTTTCCAAAAAGTCCACCCACTACCATCCTCGGCAAGGAACTTCCCCACAGGACACCTCCTCGATGACCCCCGCTGAACGCGAACTCGAACACGCCCGTGTCCAATTCGCGGCAGCCCGATCTCGGTACCAAAACCTTTCCACCGCCATTATTGATAAAGCTGTGTTGTTGGAGATGAAGCGTGATGTGGATTACCGGACACAGTTGGAACGACTTGTGAAGATTCGACATGGGATTGCGTTGAGTTGGACTGCGAGTGCGGGGAGTGTGGGGGGTGGATTTGAGGCGGAGGATGCGGCTGTGGGGGCGCTTGCGGCGGGGTATCCTGTTGGTGTTTATCAGACGCCGATGAGCGAGTAGAGTCTTTTTTTTCTTCTGTGGACTTATAATTTTTTTTCTAAAAAAAACGACGCGTGAATTTATATGTTGTGAAGGAGATGAATGTGGTTCTGTTGACCTTTTTTTCTTTTCTTTTTTCTTCCCACCCAACCCCTAGTCCCTGCTGGCTTTAATGCGTATCTTTGTCTTGTTTGATAAACCTTCACACTTTCAACATATATTGTCAATTCCTGTTTTCACCGCAGATTTTTTCCAACCTCTTCTCTCTTTCTCTCTTTTTTTTTTAATGTCCCCACTGTCCCCCGTTTATTGACACTTTTGGATATCTCTCTCTACCTTCTCTGTTTTCCTCTACCTTCTCCGTTTTCTCAAGTCTCTGTTTTTTTTCTTGTTTTTTTGTTTCCCCACGCTTCTTCTTGTTTTTCGTTTTTGTTTTGTTTTTGTTTTTTGAGCATCGTGTCGGTTACCCTGTTTTTTTTTGTTGACGCAGGCTTTTTTACATTATATGTGGACTTTTTTTGTATGTTCCCCCCAATGGTTTGTTTTTACCCTTTTTTTCGGGTAGAAAGTTTTTCGTTTCTTGAGTTGATGTATGGGGTTTTTGGTGTTGGGGGTGGGGGGTGGAGAGGTGAGGTTGAACGCTTTCTTTGTTTTCGTGTTGTCAACCCGACGCGTAGGAGAGGACGTTTCACATCCCGATAGACGACGGGGTTTGTCCCAAAATTTGGGTGAAAATTGTTGCATGCGTTTCTTTGGATTGAGATTGTATTCGAGCATGACGCATCCGAGGCTTCTGGAGAGGGTTGTGGTTGTCACGGGGGCTAGTGCGGGGATTGGTGAGTTGAGATCTTTGGGGGTGTTTGGGTGGATGTGGGAGGGTGGGATGGGAATTGGATGGGTGGGTGGGAAGAGAATTGGATGGGTGGATGGGGATGTTGGATGGGGATGGTGGGCGTCGTGGGAGGAGATGGGTTGGATGGGGTTGTGGAAACGGGTGGTGATTGGTGGTGTTGGTTGTTCTGGGGTGGGGGAGATGCTGGGATTGAGAGGGGTGATGGTTGGGGAGATTGTGGAGGTGATGAATGGGGTGCGTGGAAGGAAGACTTGACCAGCGTATTGTGGCATTCGCATTGGTCGCGTGCAAATACATGATCTTGGATGTATTCAGGGTTTTGGAGGGATGAACGATTGCATGTTGACCACCTACCATGAACAGGTCAAGCTACCGCCTACGAATTTGCGAAAGCCGGAAGTCATCTTGTCCTCACAGCCAGACGTCACGATCGTCTTCTTGAACTCAAAAAAGACATTGAATCCAAGTACCCTTCCGTCAAGGTTCGTCCCCCTCCCCCACAATCCTCGGTTAACAATCCAAACAAAAAAGGTCCACCCCATTGAACTCGATGTTCAAGATCGTAAAAAAGTACCATCCCCGTCCCCCTTTCTCTGTCTAACCTTCAGGTTTTCGAAGCCTTCTCCACCCTCCCCGCTGAATTCTCCAACGTCCATGTTCTTGTCAACAATGCTGGACTTGTGAAAGGGATGGACACGATTGCGGATGTGACGGAAGATGCGTATGATGTTATGTTTGGAACGAATGTGAAGGGGTTGTTGAATGTCACGCAGGCGTTGTTGCCTGGGTTTAAGGAACGGGATGCTGGGTTTATTGTGAATGTGAGCTCTATCTCGGGGACGCAAGTTTGTGAGTTTTGGTTTTGGAGATGGTGTGTTTGATGCTGGTGTTTTTTTTTTTTGGTAGACCCTGGTGGTGGTGTTTATTGTGCTAGTAAACATGCTGTGGATGCGTTGACGAGGTATTTTTGCTTTGTCTTTTTTTTTTATGGTTGATTTTTTGTCTGATGGCGTTTTATTTGGAAAGGACTCTGAGGCTTGAACTTGTGGCAACGGGTATCAACGTGAGCAGTATTGATCCTGGTGAGTTTTCCCAACAATGTTCTCATCTGTTATCTATATTGACGGTTTGTCTTTTTTTGCTTGAAAGGAATGGTCGAGACCGAATTCTCTGTTGTCCGATTCCACGGTGACAAAGCAAAGGCTGATAAAGGTAACGTGTTTGCGTGATGGCGTATGTAATTTTTTTTCAGTTTATGAGGGTATTGATCCCCTCACTGGTCAAGATATTGCTGAAACCATCGTCTTTGTGGCTTCAAGACCTCCACATGTGAATGTTGCTAATATGTTGGTGTTGCCCACCAACCAAGCTGCTGTGCATATGTTGCATAGGAAGCCGGTCAAGTCCACTTGAAACCTTTTCGGTGGTTTGTGTATGTATACCACTTTGATGTTTTCGACGGTTTGTGTGCAAATAAAACAATGATGCACGCCCATCCTTTTATTGAATACTCTTTTAATAATCGTCGTCATTTATACCCAGAAATTGATCAATCGTGGCTTCTTTTAATGCCATAGAGGTTCCTACTATGAATTGCTCTTTCATGTCCTGGTACAGTGTTAATCATAGTGGTTGTTACGGGACTTACGGAAAAGCGACGGTCTCTAAAGACGACGGGTTCGGTGTAGACGTGGCCGTTTTTTAGGTTGTGAGTGCGACGACGACGTGGGTCTTCGGGTTATCCCCAAAGAGGATATTGAGGCCTCGAGCGTGGAGGTACCTTGAAATTCAATGAGTACGTTTTTTGCCGAACCCAAAGCGTTTGGGAAATGGAAACGGAAGCGGTTTAATCGTGATTTTTTTTACCTGTCAGGTTTGAACATGGTCCGTGAACTCGAGAACGATCCCTTTGGACCAAGGAATTGTGGTAGCGCCGACATGTCCTTCTTTTTCTCCTAATTCTTTTTCAGCATCATTGTTCACGTGAAACCTCCATTACCTCGTATATTGGTTTTGATTGATTTTTCAAAGGGTAGGTCTTTCCAGTGACGCTTTGGATTTGTTAGTGATAAAAAAAAATTGATTCTCACGGTTCATTGAAACGGACGCCTTGTTTTTTGATGGCGCGTTCAACAACGTTTGGCTGGGGATGGTGGTGAGTTATGATGATAGGAAAACGAGGAAGGGTTACCTTTGTGTCTTTGACGTATGTTTGTGAGCTGTTGAAGTTTGGATGGGCAGGTGCCCGATCTAATAGGATTTGACGCATGAAAATCGGTTTGATATCTCGTTTCGCCTGTAAATCTACCAACAACATTCAACAAACTCCACACCGCGTTCTCCCGCTGCGATACCTTTCAACAATTTGATCTGTTCACTTGGAATGAAATGCAACACGGTGCCTTGATGTTTTTTCAGCGAAAAATCGACATCTTCTTCCTCGTCCGCGTCTTCGTCGTATTGGTTGTCTGTGAACCATTGGTAGTCGTCTTCGTCCGCGTCTTCTAGGGAGCTGAGGGGATGCGGTTTCCACGGGCATCGAGGATGTAGTCGATGCCGTTTTGGGTGATGAGGTGTTGGCGCCTAGGAGGGAGTTGAGGAGGTCGCGTTTTCGAAGGAGGCGGGACTCTGTGAATGGGGAAAGTTGTGAGAAACGGTGGGGGGATATATACAAAGAGGGTGGGGATGATTGGAACCTTTTGTGCCTCTACCCATTTGAACTTGCGGTTTGAAGTCTCGATAGTCTAAGAATATTTTTCGTGATTCTTCACCACGGTCTTCTTCGGACATGACTTTGTACCCGTGTTTGAGCATGAAGGATGTGATGGGTGTTCCTGTATGATGATCAGTGACCCATGAGAGAATGAAAGTATACCGTTTGAATGCTATTGTATAGGAAATCCGCGTCTCCCTTTTTAGAAAGAGCCAAAAGGAGATCTTTGGGATGAAATTTGGTGTTGACGATGAGACGTAGGATTTGACGGGGATCAATGTTGTACTATAACGTCACCGAGATTGTAAATACAACAATGTCAAGTATACAAAAACCCTACTTTTCTCATATTCTGATGTAACTGCGTCGAATCAATACTCTTATACTGTTCCACCAATGTATCCAAAAAGCTCGGCAACACCAATCCATGCGATATGAGTTGTTTGAGTTGTGGGACCGTGAGAGCTACAGTTCATTTCATGAATACATTATTCCGGTATAGAATCTTACGTCTTTTCCCTGTCATGTCTTCGCCGTCGTCTTCATCTTCGAAATGGTTGCGGAATGGGTTCCGGAGGACCGCGACGAGAGGCGTCACGTTTTTCGCGTTGCTGGGGAAGTGTCAGTGGAAAGAGGGGGGGGTGAAAAGATTACCTTTGTTTCGAGTTCGAGACGTTCGATAGCAGAGTCTAGTTCGTGACGTTTCCTACGAAAAACCGTGTAAGCCCACATATGTCAACCGAATGTATTTAAGCCTGGGAAATTGATAAAACTAACCAGTAGTCTGGTAAATCCTCCTCCTTTTCGCTTGCTTGGATTTCGAAAATCTGTTTTGTGTTAGTGCCGTAAAGATGGATTTTGGAAATTACTAGAACACGGTTTAGACAGATGACGTAGAGATTCTCGTTTTTGCGGTTGATGATGAGGTCGGAAACGGGGAGGGCATGTTGATTTGAAAGAGAAGGTCACCGCGTCTACACGACCATAAGCGGCACGTAGAGTCCATGGAGCCGGAGATGAGGATGCTGGATGACGCAAAGATAAAGTTAATCCAACAATGACCGAAATGGTTACGAAGTTGATTGAAAGGCCGACGAAAGAATAGTGATGAAAGCTTACTCTGAAGCAGTGTTGAACGTTAAACAAAGCACCGGTGCTTCATGTCTGAACGTGAATATCAAATCCGCATGATACCCCATCGGAAGTGGCACTTCTCCAATCCTCAACCCCGTAAACTCCTTCAACTCAATCTGAATATCATATTTCTCGTCATGTGCTGGAATCAGGCTATCCATTTCACGCATCATCTTATTGGCTTCCTGTTTTAAATGGGATGAGATGAATGGGATGAAAAGTGGGTTACGTTTTGTTCGGAGAGAACACGTTCAACGTCTTTGAGGTAGGAGACGACGGACCAGAGTTTGGCGGTATGGTCTGTGCAGCCTGTTGCGAGGAAACGACCGTTCGGGGAGACGGTGAGGCTCATGATGGAACCTAATATCGGATTGTTAAGGATTTGAAACGTCGGAAAGGTATGCCATCCTTACCACTATGATGTTTATCTGGACTTATCCATCCAACAAGACTCTGTTCATCACCTTCCGAAACCCTATCAAAACATTAACAAGACCGAACAAACAAAGTTGGATAACCATTCCGGATCAGGCGACACGTTATCCACCACACACTTTGTCCCTAAATCCCACACACTCACATTCCCATCACTCCTCCCACAGATGATCCGATCCGGACGATCCGGGTACGTCTGAAAACACCTAACAGCCGCCGAATGTCGTATAAACGTCATCAAACAGGAACCTGTTCGCCATTCCCACATGAACACACGGCCGTCATCGCTACCCGAAAATATGTGTTCACCACGAGATGCGAATTCGATTTGGAAGATGGTGCCTTTGTGGCCTTCGAGGACCCTTGAAGTTTGTAAGGGTTAAAGAAGAAAATGAAAATATGATTGTACTTTATCGCTTTGTGGGTTTTGACGCTCCAGACGACTATCCGTTTATCTTCGCCTGCTGATGCGAAATGTTGAGCGTTTTCGTCAAACTTGCAGCACCGTATATTCTCTAAAACACATTACCACATCATCCTCCATCGTCATTAAAGTTCAAACCTCGATGTATACTCCCCGTACTCCTCCCAAACTAAAATAAAAGACCCAGCCGTCATTAGCCTCGAAACATTGCACCACAAAAAAAAAGGGCACACACCTTATGTATAACACTCAAATGCTCCAAATCCCACAAATACACCACCTTTTGTGCAGCAGTGATCATAAGGCCGGATGCAAACGATATATCGAAACTGGAGACCGCTACATCGGTTGCGAGACATTTTTTGAGGGACGCTGTGATGATACGACGGTTTGCTATACGGATGTTTGTGCTGCTTATAGATGCATCAACGACTATAGGACAGAATAATCATTATGATAGATTAGAGCAATACACATTCGGAAAGCAGACGGGGTGGTGAGGGTGGATTGCGTACCTCGAATCTTGCGGCTGGATGTGCCGAGTCGCTGTGACGGCGTTTGCGGGGTTTGGGGGTATGAAGTGGCCATGTCAACAGAGGCAATAACAAATCTATCTGACAATTCTGGCGCATACATAAAGTGAGATCACCACCATCATCCATCCAACGTTGGTCGACGAGAGTAGGATCCGTCACAGTTATCGCCGAAACCTTTACAGAGAAGTGTGGATTGAAGAGAGGAGAGATTTGAGCAAGTTGGAGAAGGCTGACCTTCACCACCGTCCATCATGGACCAAGCCGAGCAAGACCTCCTCCGTCAACTCTTTCGAGAAAACAATGACCTCCGTCTCAAGTTTAACGCTCTTCAACGAGAGGTACACCGTCCCGACTCCCATCAACCTCCCATTCTAACTTTAAAAAAAAGCTGTTCAACAAAACCGTCCAAAATGAAATGAACGAGGAAGAGATCCGTCAACTCAAAACCAAGGTTGAGACAGGCGGTTCAGAGAAATCAGGGAATTCAAGACCAACAGTTACGTTTCCCTCTTTCCCCCCATTTACCCATGATTTTAACAACAGTGGGGTGGGGTTTTTTTAGACGCAACAAACACCCACACAACTACGAAAAGTCAATAAATCCGGGGACGCTGTAAGACCAACCACCCCCCCTCTCCTCTTTGTATGTGTATCAATTTATTACTTTGGTAGACCGGTCAACTACCTCTGGCCAACAAAACCAAGCCTCCAAAGACCTCCAAGAAGCGCTATTTGTGCTTGAACGTAAAACCGCGGAAATCAAACAGATGCGAGAAGATATGGCGAAACTTCAGACGAGTTATGATGATCAAAAGGCAGCGGCAGGTGAATTTTTTTCTTGGTGGTGTTTGTGGTAATTGATGCGATGTGATTAGAAACTTTGGAACGGGAGGTACATGATTTAAGAGCAGAGGTGCATGACCTTCGGATTGCAAAGAATAACGCGCAGAGAGAAGTGGAGGTGGCAGAAAGTAAGAGTTTGTCTGCCGGTCGTTGCCTTTCCGTTCAACTCAGCTTTTGATCCATACTTTTCTCTTCCTTATTATTAGAACGTGATTCCGTTCCTGTCATCCCCGACGACATTGCCCAACTCAAACTAGACGTTGAAACCAAAGATGCCATCATCGCCACCCTCCGTAAACAAATCACCGACATTGCCATCGACGCAAACCGCAAATACAATGACCAGCAGAATCAATTACAGGGTGTTGAAGCTGTACGTTGTTCGTCTCCCCCCCTCACTCGCGATGATTTTAACATTGATCAAAGCTCATTGATGGAATTCGGAAAGAGTATGATGAGTTTATTCAGATCACGAAACTTGAGACAGAGAGTTATCGGAAACAGCAGCAGGCTGAGTTTAATGATTTGAAGGCACAGTTTGATGCTCATAAAATGTCACAGTTTGAGGAAAAGAAACGGTTGATGACGGAATATTCTGTATGTAGGCTTTGTCTCCTCTCCGTCCCTACTATAAATATTTTACGCATCCCCCCCACTCCAACCCTTTTTCGGTCCCCTCTCTTCCCTCCCCTAACTTTACCTGTTTCAAGTACTCTAATTCTTCTCCGACCATACTTTACCTTTTTTTACTTTCTTAACCTTCTCCGACCACACTTTACCTTTTTTTACTTTCTTAACCTTCTCCGACCACACTCTACCTTTTTCACATCCTCTAACCCACTCTGACCACCCTCTACCTTTTTCGCGTCCTCAAATCTTCCCCGAACAAACATCACCATTTTCACATCCTCTAACTCCTCCAAAACATAAGGGCCTCCTCTACTCCATGCAATCCCAATTCGAGGAATACCGTCTCACCTCTGAATTCATGTTCAACATGGAAATCGAGAAACTCGAAGACGAGTTATCCATGCAGGCCTTACGTTATGAACATGAGATCATGTATGTTATTCAAGCCAAAGATAAATTTTACGCGGATATGATGGTGTCGAAAGATGCCAAGATTATGAATTTGATTGAGGGGAGTGATTTGCAGACGCTTATACAGAAACATGAGTTGGTAAGATTTGGTTTGTTTTTTTTTTTTTTTTTGGAGGTGGATTGTTTGGTGGTTTTTTTTGGGGTTGGTTGTTATGTCGGTTATTTCGTTCCTTTTTTAGTTTGTTTTTTGGATGTTTTTTGGATGTTTTTTTGTTTGATGTTTCTTTGTTGTATCGGTTTTAAGCGTGCTTTTTCTTAGTTTTCTTTTTTTGTTGTTTTTGTGGGATATCGATTTAACCGTTCTTTTTTTGGCTGCGTATTTTTTTTCTTGTTTGGTCAAAAAATGTTGGGTTCATGTTCGTTGGAGCTAATATGCTGTTCCCATTTATTCCCTTAACTTTTCGCAAAACGCGACACCCTTATTACTCAATCAGGACATTGAAAACCTCCGCAAAGACCACGCCCGCGAGATCGAACGTGTGAAATCCGATCAAGAATCCGAACAAAAAAACCTCATCTCCCTTCTCCAACGACAAAACGTCTCTCTCGAATCCAAGTGTGATAAACTCCAAGCCCATCTCAAGACCATGGAGATGAGAATGAGAGAATTGATGGGTACCATTGATGCCAAGAATAAAGCGTTGAGTGAACGTGAGGAAGGAAGAATTAAAATGGAGACAGAGTTTGAGGTAGGTCTCTGTCTGTGGATGTTGTGATTGTTGATGTGGGGGTTTTTTTTTGCGGGGGATTTAGGCGCAGATGACGGAGGCTAATGCGAAGATTGCGGCGTTGAATCATGAGAAGGAACACCTTCGTCATAAAATTATTCGGATGAATTTGAACGCTCGAGGAGAAGGCGAGAATTCCATTGACAATATGTTAAAGCGGATATCAAGGGTACGCATTGAAAAAAAACAAGAAAAAGCAGTACCGCATGAATACCTTTTGTGCTTACTCGCTTTTTTAAATTTTTTGTAAAAGGAAACCGCCGACCTTCATGTTGAATTTGAACAGATTGGAAGCCGATATGATGGTTTGTTGTGCGAAAACCAGGTTCTGCAGAAACGATTGAAGGAGCGTGAAAAGTTTGCAGAGTTTCTTGAACGAGAAGTGACGCGACGGACAGAGGAGTTTGTGAATTTGGTATGCTTTTTTTTTTTGCGGGATGTGCTTTTTTTTCATTGGTTTTTAATGAGTATTGTAATTTTTTTTTTAGACGAGAACTTTTGAAGAGTTTTTATGTTCACGCGCTCGTCAGGCGAGGAAGGAACGAGCGAAAAGTTGCCGAAATTGTTTGCGGGTAAAAACGTTTAAAGTGTTATTTCTTGATAATAACTCTTTTTTGGTGTCTTTTTTGTAGCGCTTCCTTTGCAAGCTGCTGGGCTGAAAGACGCGTAAGAGAATATTTGTTGTGTGTGGGTTTTTAATAGAATGTGTTTAGGCAATCTCTTTCCAATCTTGTTGGAAAAGGACCTGCAAGACCGACTGTCAGCCGTGCCATTATACCCGCTAGAGGAGTACGCTTTTATTGGTTTTTATGGAATGATTAAATGAAGAAATAGGAAACACTTCCTGGTATGGACATTGAGATTAAAGAATCCGAAGAAGATTCCATCCGAAAAGCTGAACTTCAACGGGGCCAAGCGTAAGTCTTTGCTAACACACCCTATCTTTCAGCTTTTGGTCTGGAACAAACTTGACGTCCCAAAAAATTTTTTAGGTACCTTAAACGGTTTAAATCCCTTTCCCGCGCTTTTGCCACTGGTGAATTCCGTATCATCCCTACAGGTCTTTACGAAACCCCGACCGAAGTGCCAGCGCTATGGCAAAAAAGTTCGTTGTATGGGAAACTGGATGACGCGAATCTTGCGATAGCACGGTTGTATAAGGAGGAAAGGGGAGACCTAGAGAGACCAGCTGTCTATAAGCCTGAGACGGGCGTGGTGAGGGGTTTTTTTTGCCTTTTATAATTTTGTTTTGCAACGGGTGGACGTTTTTTTGTATTGTTTTGGCAAAGATCGACTAACAAATTTTTACTTAGATGCCTGATGCGAATGTGAGAGGAACGGGAGCGGGTATAGCGTTAAGTCAAGTTGTAGACCGCGAAGCCGTGAAGATTTACGAAAGCAAAGGAAATGCTCATCCAGCCCTTCCCACCAAACCACAAACAAGCTAGACAAGGTAATAAACAACGCCATTTCCCCCACTCTTTTGCCTCTTCTCAATGCTTATACTTGTTGTTGTTGTGTATTTAGAAAACGCCACCTGGACAATTGATGATTGGTGGCGTGTCTGCGTGGAATGCTGGGAAGGCTGTGGTGTTGAATCCAATGATTCCCGGAGTTGTGACGAGTGGGTATGGGAGCGTGTTTGGGACTGCGGGGAATACGCCTGGAGACGGGTTGACAGCACCGACGACGGCGCCAATGACGGGCAGAAGGACAGCGAATGGAGGACGTTTGTCGTCCATGTAAATAGAAAATAAAGAAAACCAGTACTTTTTATTATTGTCATGAATAGAATTAATTATTTATTATACATTTTTATTATTAAAATTAATTATAATTATTTGAACATGTATTAGTGTTAATTTACATATCGATAAATATTAAATGATCATTTACAGAAAACAAGGGCATCTCTCTCTCTCTTTCCCGTCATTGACTGACGTTGAATAAAAAGAAAAAGAAAAATAAAAATAATAATAATAATTTTTTTGCTTTTCGTAATTATTTGATTGGCCAGAGTACGTTCATTCCGCAGTTCTCTTATCCATTCATTATGTAGTATAGAAAGGAGATTGTCATCAAAAATATATAATTGAACTTCAGCCAATTCATTAATTAATTCAAATTCATAAAATAAATAAATAAATAAAATAAACAAATAAATAAATAAATAAAATATATTTTTTATATATTAAATTATTAATCGCTGGAAATAAAAAAAAGTATTTAAAGGGTGGCCCATTCCCCCTTTTTTTTCTTCAATTCCTATTCAAATATTCCCTTTTCCCCTATTATATAAATAACCCGTCACTCCCCATCAATTCTATAATCAGTATTTATTCATTGGGTAAATGCATAGCAGTCACTCCACCCCAAATACTCCACCAGCTTTCCCCTCTCCCATCACCATCATCATCGTCACCACAATCACCATCCATTTCACACCTCTCAAGAGATCAGTCATACTCTTGCACCTTCCACATCATTAACTACAACTACAACAACAACCGTCACTACAACCACTACCACCACCACAATGTCATCCATGGACCCTCCTCCGCTTCGGTATATACCGGAAACACACTCCTTTGTCATTGTCAACAACAACAACAGCAGCACCACCAACTACTCTTACGCCTACTCTGTCCCCATCACAACATTGACGGCTTCAACAACAGCAACAGCATCAACAGCAGCATCAACGATGGAGTGGAGAGGACGCTCTCGGTACCGCAACAACAACAAGAACAAGAAGGGTAGGCCGTCAAGACGTCACCTCTCTTTGGATGTCCGTGGTCTCCGCCCATCACCTCTTGCCACCTATGAAGAACGTATTGGGGAACAACCAAATGCCTTTCGCTTATCCTCTTCAACATGCGGCTCTCCTTCACAACACGTTACTTCATCGTCGCCCACGTCGTCCATTTGTTCAACACCACCCTTGTTTCCTCTATCCCCTTCATCTCCAAAGTGCCTGGATCCTGGAAAGGCAACCACCAGCAGGAGGAAGAGAGTGGAGGGCCCTTGCCGTTGGAACAAGGGCAAGCTCCTTATCCGGCTTCCGATCAGCGCAGACGATCGCCGACGCCAATGCCAGTCATCAAGACATCATCTCCGCAGGGACCAATCCCAAGCCCGTCACCCATACGCAAGATCCTCTGCGCCTTCTCGTAGGGCCGTCAACCCACTTTCTAGAAGCCGCAGTCTAGTCGCTAGATCAACAACCACACGTCGCCCTCGCCCATGGGTGGACCCTGCAAACAGGCCTCCTCGTAACCTTCCTCCACACTCTCGCAACGCCTTTTTTGCGTCTTGTCGTCGTGCATCACAGGCAGCAGCAGCTTTAGCCAAGCTCGAGTCTACACCTTTGGATTTGAGTAGGCAGACCTTGTGTGAGCTTATGAAGGAGCAAGGTTGGGTGGAGGACCCAGAGTCTTTGTCGTCTGGCGAGGAGGCAGGTGAGGGCCACCCTATGTCGAATGAGAGTGAGCTTAGGAGGAGGTCATCGGTCTCTTCAGACATTGTCCCACCCATCTTCAATATGGTCACTAGGGAAGAGCTCCTATATCAAGACGTTGAGCAGTACACGGCTTCGCAGTGTTACACCTACTCTAGCTACGCCGCCTCTTCCTCGTCCGCATCAGCACCGTCCTACCGGTCAGCAACACCCCGAACGGTGTTGTCGTCTGGTCAGGTATCCCCACCCTACGTTCCACCCTCCTTTGGTATGACTCCCTTTATCTTGGATAGGCTTGAACGTGAAGGGTATCAACAGGAGGGTAGCCCGATGCAGGTTGCTGGATCGGCGAGAATTGATCTGGACTTGGAAGATGCCTTTGACCAGCTAGGACTCTGATAAAAAGGGGTTATCGTTTCTCATTTCTCCTTTTCTTTATACAACACCCACCCCCCATTCACCCCCTTTCCACATACATAATTTATTTTTGTCTATTGCACATCCCCCCCCCCCCACCCTTACCCCACCTTGTCGTTATTGATCACCTATGCAACTCAATTCTTTTTTTTTCTTTCTTTTGGAAGAAAAATAGGGAAACGCGCATTAAAAGCTCTTCGTGGTCAGTCAGATACGTTGCGTATGGTTACTGGTCGAAACCAAGGAAAAGGTGTGACCTATTTTTTTCTCTTTATACTCCGCATGCCTCCCCCCCCCGCTCTTTTTTCACAAAAGCAAAAATCATGTGTATTTTGTTTTTTTGCATTTGTGATTTGAAATGGGTTTTTTTATTCATTTCTTGTATAAGATTTTAGTTTTTTGATGGTGATGGGTGGGCAGTTGTTGTTTGGTGTTTTCGAGCATGTTATATATCCCATTCAGTGTTGAATTGCAAGTGTTTTCTTTGTATGTTTGATGGGGAGAGAAAAAAAAGAGAAAGAAATGAAAGAAGTTTTAAAGAAAATAAGAGAATAATATTATATCAGTAAACATGTTTTTATTATGAGTTTGTTTTTTAATTACATAGCAAGATTGTTAATGGTTTTTTTTTTAAAAGGATAATAATCATGAAAACATGTTTATTTTTAATGGTATTTTAAAATGCAACATGGGATATTTAGATTTCAGACATGCAACTTAAAAACTTGTTTGGCACGTTACAGGCGAATGAATATGTAAATGTCACTATGATTTATCACTTAAACCAAAAGATATTCCCAGATTAAAGTCGGGGGTAATTTCGCTATTAGCGCAGTCCCTGTTTATTACGACACGTTAGTTAAATGTATCATCTAATCAATAAATATTTGACATTGAACGAAATCATCAAAAACTATAAAAATACTCGAAAAATCAACTTACAAAAACGACATTGTCTTTGACGACAGACACAACGGAGCGGCTACGGCTCATGATGTGGTTGTAGGTATTGACGCTGACCGACACTGTGGAGCAGTCATTGTATTTAATCTAATCATTCACATAAAACGGGGGTAAGATCAGTAAAGTGCGCATTAAACCGTCATTCTCACTGCCAGATAAACAAAGCATCAACTTACACCACCACCCATATCCAAGCATAGACCGCTCGCAACGTTCCGGAGATTCGTCATTGTACTTTGATAGTAAGCTATTAAAAAGAAACACCGTTAGACGAAAACCCCGCAACAACCACCAACTTCACTTACGATTCTCCATCCCCGTAAACACCTGTCCCTCATATTTCCCACACACATCTCCTCTCGTCCCATTCACGCATAACCCGTCTGACCCTCGAATCACAAACCTCGAACCACGAAGCGGCGCCACAGGTTTCAGGGTGACGGTTGGAACCCAGTTTGCGGGGATCAATGGACCCGAGGTGGGTTTGGGGAGTGTCAGCGTTACGACGATGGTGATGATGATGGCGATGAGGATGAGGGTGATGGTGGAGATGATGAGGATGCGGTGACGGTGGAAGGGGCGGGGTGGGGGGGGGGTGGAGTCTGCGAGAGGGGGTTTGGGGAGGGATGGGGGTTCTGGGGTGGGGATGGTGGATGGAGTGGACATGATGGAGTGTGGGTTTGAGGTTTTTGATGTTTGAGACAGCGACAGATAGGACTTTATATACCTTTTTATGGGGTTACGGCGACTGGGCTTATCGTATGTGGGTGAGCTCAAATTTTCTGAAACTGACAAAGGACTTTGACTTTTTATGGGGTCACGGTGCCTGGGCCATTCGTATTGACGCGTTACGCGTTGTAACAAGAGCTTTGTTGCGCGTTTTCCAAAGACAATAAATAAAAAAAAGCATTTCCTCAACACTATAGATTCAACGACCTCACCGGAAGCTCTTTACGTCTCCATAAGCTGGTAGCAAAAATAAATGATTAAAAGTTCCACGTCGTCTATCGTCCATCATGTTTGATCAAGTTAAAAACTTCGAACCACACCGTCGTCACATCCTCTGTCGCACCCCTTTATCTTGTATCAATAGCAATAACTCCATTATTTTCCGTAAATATCCCTACGTTTAGTCCGGGATTTCCTCGATTACCGACGTTATGGGATTACCACAAACCGAAAGTTGACGAAACTCTTCACTGATAAGTTTACGGAATTCTTTGATGCTGCTCCCATGCGATATGTGGACGATGCAATGACGCCTCAACATGATCAAAACATCAACGTCTTGGCTGCAGAAAAAAGGGCAGAAAACCCATCCGTCAAGTCTTTCTCGGTGCCAATATGGGTAAATATATTCTTTTCCTAAAACGTTTCCGTGATCAAATATATATCAAGTTTAACTTGAGTTCATTCAAGGTCGTCTTGATCTTTCTCATGACGGGCGTCATTGTGACAATCATTGTACCCATCGCCTTGCTCTTCGTCGATTCTTCTACAAACACCATCTCGTACCTCACCTCTGTCGCCATCCCGCTCGCCGCCACAAAAGCCATAGACAGCGTCGAAACATCCATCCTCAATAAAATCAACGTCCTACAGAGCCTCATTCGCCAACCCTACTTTCTCCAAGACTTTATAGCAAACAAGAACAACATCTCCGCAAGTCCAACCGCCTTCCTCGCTATGCTTAGAAGCGTGAGACTCTTGGATTACTTTACGATGCGGTGTGAGACTATCCCAGTGTCGCCTGAACCCGCTTTTGGACCGTTTGGACCGTACCCCAATAACACCTTTGTGGCGGTTGGGTATACGACGCTTTTTGCAACCGTTGGCATGAAGCGGATGATTGTGTTATATGCTGGTTTGAACTATACTTGTTTTTGGTTGTGTTTGTAAAACGCGGGTTTATTTTTTTGATTAGATCCCTCGACGGGAGGATCCTCTAGACTTGAAACGTATGCCCAAGATTTTACGCTTATTGATAAAAGGTTTACTGGGAGCCCTGCACCGGATTTGATGGGGGTTTATGCGAAATTGAGGCGACCGAACGTTCAACCTTACTTTGGTATGTTGTGGGTTTGAGCTATGGCGTTGAGAATACCGTTTTTTCTGAACCTTTTCTCACCTTTCTTTTATGATTACAGAGGTTTTAAGTGTGACTAGAAGTACTGGTGACGGATTCTCGGGTAACTCATTCCGTCATCACTCACCTTTTTAAACATGGTGTATTTTCTTTTTATATATCGCTAGAGCTTGGATATTATGAAGCTTTGTACCTATCTACACCCGATATCCCAACGCTCCTCTGCTCATCCTCCCTTAACATTCAAGAAACTTTTGTCCCAATGCTCAAATCCGCACAAATCACCGAAAACACTGTCGTCATTTTCGCCGAACGATCCACAGGTCTACTCATCGGTAACCCTCGTCCATTTCCCTCCAACCATTCTAATATTTATTCTTTGTTAGCTACAAATGACATCAAGTCCAGTTATTTCAATAACACCCGGATGAGACCGGATTTATCGCCAAATCGTCAGGTCAGTTTGATCGGGAAGGGGATTATCACGCTGTATGGAAGTTTGAGTAATGTGCCGGATGGAGAGATTTCAGTGAGACAGGTCAGACTTGATGATGGTAGAGAGTGGTTTGTGAGCACTCAAGTTATACATGTCAAGGGGACAGAGTTTGTGCTGTCGTTGGGGTTTCCTAGAACTGACATGTTTTCGATCATCGACGCTGGTACCGTTACAATCCCTTTCCATTTTATTATATGCCTGGAACCGAGTTTCTTACTGTACTTTCTTATTTCTATTTATCACACTCTGTTTCTTCATAGCAAAGCAACAATCCATCGTCATCGCCTCCCTCATCTCCGCCATTGGTATCCTCATCCTCAGCGTTCTCTCCTACGTCTCCCTCCGCCCTCTCCACCACATGGCTGTCAGCATGAAACAGGTCCGTGTCCTCTCTCACATGTTCTAACAGCCCTCAGTTGACCCAATTTGATTTCTCTGTCCTTGAAAACGGTGGACTCGAACGACGTTCCCATATGATGGAGATCAGAGAGGTCGAGGCGACGTTTGATACCATGATTATGGCGTTTGCGGCAGCTGTGAGGGAGGGGAAGGAGGTGGCGAGTCTTGCGAGACGACCGTCCATGTTTCCGAGGAGGACGGAGGGGGGGGAAGGACATTTAGCTGGGTCTGAGAGTGGAGAGGGAACGGGGGGTGGTGTATAACCTTTTTTTTTTTGTCTCGTATCATGTATTTTTTGTTGTTTTTCAGCGCAGGGCGTCTATAAACAACATGATGAGGCGAGAATAAAAAGGAAATGTAAATAACAAAAATATTTGCATGAAAAGGTAAACAAAAAAATAGCCCGCTGAAGGCAGGCCTGCCCCCCAGTTCTTAATGTAATATCATCATATAAAAGCGTGTTTGCTAAACTGAGTGCTTACGAACAGGAGTTCGCAAATTTCGACAGCGGCAATAATATTCGAAGAGTGTAAAACAAAAACGAGCCTAGACGAGCCCGTGTAGGCCTGGAGATCCCATGTCCTATGTGTATGAGGTGAAATACCTTGACTTTTCCCCAGACGCCTTTTTTACAGCTGTTGGTTCTAAATGAATTGAGTTCAACACTAAAGAATAAATAGCCTCGTTAAGACGCGTCAGTCTCTGAACATCCTACGAGCCCGCACATCACTTGCCTTGTGGCCTTCCTCTCTTCTGGTATCAATCTGACAATACAATAAACGCATTCGTCTTTACTGAGACTATAACCTTTTTTGAACAGCTACATGTAGTTTTATGTATTTATTAGTATACTGGACACTCATCATTATAGTAATTATTATGATTTATTGGATTATTGATTTCTGTGTTTTATTATAAAACTGAAAAGAGCAATCAGCGACATCCATCCTTTTTTCATCGTTTGCAACGGCCAGAAACAACCAGCCCTCATATGCGATACTGGATGGGATGGGATGGATGGATGGATGGATGTTGAAGATGGATATGGTGGACAGTATGGGTGGACGGTATGGGTGGGCAGATGTTGATAAGTGGATATGGGTGGACGGATGGGTTGATTATCTTTTCCAACTCTTTGCCTCCAGCGATACTGCATGATAATGTCCTACATTTACGGCCATCATTCAACGACACATATTGCCCGTCAATAATACCATTCTGCAGAAAAATTTTGAAACAGCATTTTGACCATCACCACACTCAGTTAACATCAGAAGTTAACATTCAGTCGCTTCCGTTCCCCCCCGTGAAAGGTATGTTCTCTTACCTGTACTCTCGAGCGTCAGTCCCACACTTGCCATCTCCGTTCTCCAGATACCCTTCGTGTGCAGTGAACCTTGTGGTGTGATTTTGGCCATCGTTTGGCTCAAGATTTTTCCTTTTTGAAGGGGAGCAACAACGGCGGCGATTTCTTGTTTGGCCAACTGTAGATCGTCTTTTTGGGAGATTTCCTTTTATTTCTAACCTTTCTGCTCTTTCCTCCCTTTTGAAATAAAACAAATAACAAATTGCGACGGCTTCCTTGCGGTCAACCCACCATCCACCCTTCATCTCCGTCTTGGCCTC
The DNA here is from genome assembly GCA_025449115.1 of Chytridium lagenaria. Taxonomy (NCBI): domain Eukaryota; kingdom Fungi; phylum Chytridiomycota; class Chytridiomycetes; order Chytridiales; family Chytridiaceae; genus Chytridium; species Chytridium lagenaria. Next base: position 106,894 of record JAHLKC010000116.1, read on the forward strand.
CCCCTTACCTTCCCTGGCGGAATACTCTGTCCTTGACGGGGTTCGGCATCGCAAATCTACCTAGTCTGTAACCATCAGCGCGGCAACGACTTCGTCGGCGCGTCGAAGGCGTGTCCAGTACAACGACAGCAGCAGCAGCAGCAGCGAGCCCGAAAGCGTCCCACTCATCGGTCTTAGCTCCGGCGGCGTCAGCAGCAGAAGAGCTTACTCGGCATCCTCGTCGTCTTCCCTACCTCTCCACTTTGACGGAGGGAAATCCAACAACCGAGGTTTCTTTGGTGGAAGCTTTGACAGCAACAGTAACCTTGGATCCAGCAGTTCAGTCGAGGGCAAAGTTGTTCCTTTCTCTGATAACATCTTTCCAAAGATGAGTTACAGTTATACCTCAAAAACCGCCGTCCTGGCCTACACTGGGATCTTTATTGCTGCCAGTGTTGGGCTCAATCTCTTGTTTAGCAACAACTCGGGATGGTTGAATATTGGTGAATTTTTGTTGCAAACCTCCCCTTACATGTGGGCATTGCTCGGGACTGGATTTGTTGTTGGTCTCAGTGTCACTGGTGCTGCATGGTAAATAATGATCATTCTCTTTTTGTTGCTTTGAACTCAACTCATGTTGCTTTACTTGTTTCATATATCCAGGGGTATCTTCATCACAGGTTCTTCGCTTGTCGGAGCCGCCGTTAGGGCCCCTAGAATAAGGACCAAGAACCTTATCAGGTGAGTGCCATCTTAATATTGCTATGGCAGTCAACATAAAACAAACAAAAAACTAACTTGGCCTCAATAATCTTGAAAAGTGTCATTTTCTGTGAGGTCGTCGCCATCTACGGTCTTATCATGGCGATCGTATTCTCTTCCAAGCTGACCTACGGAACCCCCGAAGGGAGATACCATGCTGACAGCTATTTTGCAGGCATGTTGTTATGATTTCACTTTGGTTAAACTAATTAAAATTATCATTTGTATAGGCTATTCTTTGTTTTGGGCAGGTCTGACTGTCGGTCTTTCTAACTTGTGCTGTGGTATTTGTGTTGGTATCACTGGATCCACTTGCGCTATCGCCGATGCCGCGGATCCTCAGTTGTTTGTAAAGGTCCTCGTTATTGAGATCTTTGGCTCCATTATTGGTCTATTTGGACTCATTATTGGACTGTTGATGGTAAGCATTATTTTTAAACCCCCCTCCTTTTTTTTTTTTTTTTATGTTTTCATATGATCATTCCTGACATTCGTTCCAGGCTTCCAAGGTGCCTGAATTCCAGTAAAGACACACTATCTTCCATCTTATTCTGCCCAATTTTTTTTTTAATGTCGAGCTTTGAATGTTTAATATCATTCACGCCTTTTACCATTTACAGCCAACATATGTTCCATTTCGTTTTTTTATCTTTGATTCTTTGTAAAGCAATATGGTTTTCCCCCAATATGTTTACCCCTTGGAAGTTTTCTTTTCGGCATGTTTCTTTATCTTCTTTTTTTTTATTTTTTCTTGAAGAAGCTTTGGTCTTTTTCCCCTTTTGTTTTTCGTGTTGAGCGATGATTTATCTTCTTTTTTTCTTCCTTCTCTTTGGTTGGTGTTGGTGCGGATTTTGCTTTCCAGAAGAGAATATATCATCAAGGAGCTAGATGCTTTTACAACTGTGTGGAGTGTTTTTTTTTCGGAGGTCCAAATCTTTTTGAACGCGGCAGACTTATTACTCGTCGATGCTTTGGCCGTCTTCTTAAGCCTTTACCACCGTTTAATCGGCCGGCATCCATCTGGGCGACATCCCAAACGGTTATCAAGAGAAACTGGCACGGCAGATCCCTGTTCATTCAGTCTAATTCGAACAGCGGCTAGCTAACCCGGGTCCTCAGAATTCCAGCCTCCCTTTTGACTCTTCCTCCATATATTCATCAAAAATCCTTTTTCGTCGTTTTATCTTTTTCTCCAATTTCTGCCATTATGGTAAGTAGGCGTATTTTGGGAGGAAGCTCTCAGTGTGATGCCAATATTATAGTATACTTTCTTGTTGTAGTTTTTTTACCAGTCTCTTATCATGTTTTGATGAAAACCACCATTCGATCATATAGAAAATATAAATAAACAGGCTATGTAGTTCTAAAGCTTTTGAGAAAAAATACTCAAAATACTAAAATGCCGCTATAAGAACCAGAATGTTGTTTAAAGCGCACTTTTTGTTTATGTATAACCCTTCTTTTAATTATTTATTTAAACACTATTTACTATTTACTATTTACTATTTACTATCCGTCTTGGATGAGACTGATGATATTTATTTATCATGTAATTGGGTATGAGGCAATTATATACACCGGAAACATTCATACATGATAATGTCAATGTATTGTAACTAAATATTTATTAGACAAAAGAATATAAGTCCCAAAAGGAAAAGAGAATCTCTAATGAAATACCAAATCTAACAACCCTCCGGTACATCAAATCCATTAATCTGATCATTCTCGAAACCGTTAGGACTTCTTCCCTTGCATTCACTCCCAAACCTCTCTTTGCAAACCCTCTCCAAATTTCGCACTTGAACTTCCCGCCAAGCAACGCATCACTTTGCAGAATCGCATTTCTGGCGGCAATGAACGTCGGGTTGCAAGGCTGCAACTTCATACCAGCCACAACAATCTTTAAAAAGTAAACGTTACCGGCATCACTCTCAGTTTGGAATAAGTCGGCAGAGAAAGAAGATGAGTCGACAATGTTCCAATAAACTTCATAGAGCATGGTCGACCAAACCGTGCCAATATAATGAACGAGAGAGGAAAAGGCGATATTCGAGTAAAGAAGGGGATTGGTGATGAGTGACGTGGCGTAAGGATAAACACGAACACTGGGTCTTCGAAGAAGGTAAAATCCCAAACCCCGGACTGTATTGCGATCATTTTCAGGTTTCATCGAAGCAAGCCAAGAAAGCGTATCCGACCATCCTTCACCCATTCCCCTTGAAACTCGTTCTTCTGAGGCACCGAGGGTTTGAACCCCCACCAGTCAATCGGTTAGATAACCCATGTGTGAGCTCATGAATCAATACACCGTTGTCCATGTCGGAATCGGCGAACGGATCGCTATAAGTGAATTGGAACATATGCATTTCACCAGGAATCCGTCACGAGATGAAACGAAATAAGCGTTATCCGTCCCCTCGTTGTCTTGAACATAGACAAAGATCCCGTCAATCGTCTCTACCTCCCTTCCCGTTGTTGTTGAATTGAAAATTGCCGGACGCTTCATCGAATCCGTATTTGTAAAGAAGGTCGTGGAAGACGTTGGTGACGAAGAAACTGTTCACAGTCGCCGCTTGAATGTTTCGTCGTTGGCATCAGGTGCAACCGAAGTGTCGTAAACATAATCAAATTTGCCGTTATTGCGAGATCGACCGAGCTTCCCATTTTTTCCGACGATGGCGTTGTGCCGTATGTAACCATCTCACCGGCATCTTGAAGGTTGTTGAACCAGCCGAAGTGTTGGGATCGTCAGCCACGATAAGAGTTTGACCACTTAGAATGTTTTCTTCGTTGAAGGAACAACTCGGAGAGTGGGAACTGGGAGGCAGAGGCGGTGTCTGTGGGCTGGGTCCAGATGATAGGCGGCGGGATTGTGAAGGTGAAGGAATGGGGGAAGGGAAAGGTGCTTGGTATGGGAGGTTGAGTGTAGGTGGGGAAAGTGTAGGTGATTAGAGTGCCGGATCTCGTCATTGATGTTGTTGTGGTAGTCTGAGAAGGATTTGGGAGTGTTGAAGTGGGAAACTTGGAGGAAGTTGGCTCAAATGTAACCCTCTGACTCTTAGTTCGTGTCTTTCTCACGGTGTGAGTACGCAGACTTGCAGGAGTCCTTATGGTGTGGGTTCGAAGACTAGCTGGGTTTTCACGGTATGAGTTCTAGGAAGCTTACTCTTGGAGGAACGGGGATTGGTGTTTTCGACCAGATCTGGCTCATCAAACTCGTCGGAAACAACTTCCTCGGCGTCCTCAGTGACCTCCTGCATGCTTTCGTCAAGAGCGGATGGAGGCTGATCCACCATTCTTGACTCCGCTGAATCTAAAGTCGTAAATCCAATGATAGTCCCAACTGTCTGTTTGGTGGCCACGTCGATGTAAACGAGACCGCTATTAGATAAAAGGTAAATATATGATGATGACAGGTTTAATCATTCTTAATGACACTTACTAGAAGTCATTCGTGCGAACCACCACTTCATAGACCTTGATGACAGCCCCGTCATTCCCAAGGATATACTTCAAGTCCGCATTGGCTTTAACATTCTTGGACAGAGCATCATGGAGGCCAGTCATAATACCATCTCTGGCGCGGAGACGGTCACGAAGCTCAGAGGTAGGTTGCTTCAGAGCTTTGGCAGCTGCAACCACAGCGTCAGCTGGAGTGGCGTCGAAAAGGGTCGACCAAAGAAATGAAGATTTCGCTGGTTTCAAGTTGATTGCTTGAGGGACAACACCGGCACTTATGACGGATCCATCTGGGCCGACGTTAACATTTGAGGCCACATTAACGACTTCGAGGCCGTCAGCGAGGAGGAGGAGATGAACATGGGTGACTCCAGTGAATGTATCAGTGTTGCTGGAAGAATCGTTTCCGATGAGTTTAGAAGGCACGATCACCATTGAGAATAGCGACAGGAAATGTTCGAAAGGGGCTTCAACTTACGAGCTTGTAACCGTAAAGTCTCTCACAGTGACATTCATTTTCTGCGCGGCATAGGCTTTCGCAACGTCAATAGGATCCGTGATGGAGGCAAATGACTCTTCAGGCGTGGAAATTTCAAAGACTTGTTGTGGAGTGTATAGTTGAGGAAGGGATTCATCCGGAGTGGATCTCGCGACAACTTTGTGATGGCCATGAGGAGATGCAGCAGTAGCTATGGCGGCTGCGACGATGAAGAGCGCAGTGACAGGTAGCATTACTTATTTGTAGGTATGAGATGGGGTATTACATGATGTTTGGACTAGAGGCGATATATATATACGTCAGAATTTTAATAAAGAAACCAAATTGATAGAATGCATGTACCCAGTGAGTAATGGAGTTGAACTTAGACTGGGCGAGGGTTTTACAGATTCTTTATTTAATGATCCGCATAACACAATTTAAGATTTAGGGGCCAGTGACCCAGCCCTTGTCTCGAAAAAAGGAAACGCTAGCAGTACTGAATATGAATATGGGGTACGGATACTTTGTTCAAACGACGGCCGTTGATTGACTTTAAAATACTTGGTCCATTGTAATTAGAGCACCTGCAAAGCATAAACTGGGATCAAAACTTTATACTAAAATAAGAGACCAGCTGGATAGATACGATCCGTGTAATATAAGAAAGGAACAGGCACGTCATGAAACTTTAGAAATGGGAAGAGCGAAAAGGAATTCTTTCTTCTAATATCCTTCTATTCTTGAAGCGATCCAAACCTTGCTACCACTACTGCATATCACACCCAAAACTATCTTCTAAAACCCTCTTGAGATCTCACACTTGTACTTCCCACCAAGTAAAGTATCACTTTGCAAAATCGCATCCCTCGCAGAGGTGAAGGCAGGATTGCAAGGCTGCAACTTCAGCTGCGTAATCATGTCGATGCATACAGCAAAGGTTGTAAGGATTGAAGAGGATAAAGAAGAAGAGCTTAAATTAAATTAACTTTAACATGCAGTGATGGGTTGAAAGGTGATAAGCATCTTAGTTCACGCAACTACCGTGTAGGGTGAGGCCCTTACACAAAGATTGTTTCGTAAAAGTCATTTAGGGTAGATGGCACATTGTGGTTTTATTCAAAGAAATGCAGAGTTATCACATTGCGAAATTAAAAAGCCACCCTGAAGGTCAATTCGCTCGTGCAATTACCATGGGATAAAAGTAGGAGTATTGTCTTTGCCAGGTTTCTCATGGGTATCAGGGTAAAACCTGGGTCGAGCCAAGTTGTCTCTTCGGCTGCGTCCATACACATAAACTCCACTGCTATTGATGACGAGACCAGGTACACCCTGTCCCAAGCATTGTCAAGATCTGCAGGCGAAGGCTTTGGATTTCCATTTTGTAATGGGTGGGTGTGGTAGTTCGCAACAAGAACCCAGTTCGCAGGAACACCACTAGCCTGAGGGTTTTCGAGGTTGATGGCAAGATTTGGCATAACGCGAGCTTTGCCTTTGCCTTTCACTTCTGGCTGCGGTTTGTCTAGCCCCGGCCTTGAGCGATCCCTAGGGGCGTCGACAAACATGATGCGCCGGGCATCAGCCGGATCTATTAGAGGCGCGTTCAGTATACAATTATAGTGAAAGGGAGTCGAAAGACAAAAACCCGCTTAAATCCATCCACCCGATTCCTGGGCGATTGTTTTCGAGATGGAAGACTTTTTGAAGGTCTTGAAAATGTGCCTTTAATTTAGGGACAATCTCCTTTCCAGACGGTGCCTCCGTCCTTTGAGGGTTGTTGATAGTAATGATGTTCTTATTACGACGTCTCAATTGAACTTGATGATTAACCGTCATTGGAAGAAGGTTGATGATGGCTTGCGAGGCTCCGGCGATGCTATTTAAAAGGTGTTAGAAGAATAAATGAGTTAAACTGCACAACGTACACGTATACGCGTGTTGTGGATGACTGGGAGGTTGACACGCGGATATTATACCTGGGAAAGGGAGCTACTGGCGCCGAGTTCAGGGCCGACACGGCTTCATTCTTCACTATAGTCACATAACTCTGTTCAGTATAGCTGTTGCAAGATACAAAATCTGATTATCTAACAACCTTAAGAAACGGCCCCACCATCATAATCCACACCGCGGGTTGATGGAACAGAAACACCGGCAACAACATTCAGCAAAACCGCGATCAGCAAAACTACAAGAATCGCATTGCGACTCCAAGACATATTGCAACTCTCTTTACTGAAGTATTGTAAGCAGATTACAGTCCTTGAAAAATGACATGAACAATTTATATACCGCGAGAGGTCTTTTGATGCAAGTGGTGATTTTAAAATAAATGCTGCAGAGCATGGACGGCTGGTACGAGCTCTACGAGTGATATGCAGATGACATCATCGCAGGTAGGTCCTTATATCTGAATCTCAGATCTTGTTTATGGTTGTGCTTCCTCTGATTAATCGACCTTTCCGCCTATAATCCAAGTTCTGCTCATTAGCCCAGTTATCTTCTAGGACATGGTGGAAGGCGTGCGCACTCACAGAAAGTCTCACTTGGCACTTTTAAAGTATTTTTTGTCATTTACTTAGTCCGTTGCCTGAGCATGGTTGAATTTAAAGGCGTGCGCATGTGGCGTCAGATCTCAAATTTGTTAATTCGAGTCTTTTCTCTTTTCAAAGTCGTAAAGGAAGAATTTGAGCCGCGTTTACCGACGTGTTTATCAGTATCAGAAGAGTTTACGATTTTAAAACAGCCGTCGAATGCAGATATCAAGCCGTGTAAATAACTTACTTACTAATCATGATATAATTTGTTTATAATGATCATGCTGCAGCTGGTGAGAACACAGGATGCAAGGCATGAAGAGGATAAGGTTTAATACAACATAGGGAGTCCACCCTAAAGGAATCATTATTGGGATGTACTTACACCCTAACGGTCTATTTATCTGCCTACAATGTTCCCGGGTATGCATCGGATTGACACTGCTTTTAAGATATCTAAAAAAGAGAAACACATTTATCTGGACGGCGGCAACAAAGTCAAAAAAAAGAAGCAAAAAACAGTTAATATAATAACTGCTATTGGAGTAATGGTGCTATTAATTTAATAAAGAATATGTCCATTCTGTATCATACTACAAAACAGAGATTTGGACATTTCTAAACTTCATTATAACGATATCAATCGAAAGTCCAGCTAGACGCCATCAGCACAATATCGCTTAATGGCCGTTCATGCTTTAATAATACAAACATCCAAATCAGTAATCCTCACATAAAGTTAAATTTAAATCATTTACTTACATCCTTCATCCTCGAGATCATGAACCCTCCTTTTCCAAAGATATTCCAACCGTCCAAACTTTAACTCACACATCAAAGAACGTTTAACTCTCGCAAATTCCATCCTTTCTGCTTCTCGAACATCACCGATTTGAATAGCTCCTGCTGATCGCGTCAAAAGAGATAACACTTTTTGGACTCGATCGTATTTTCGGCCTTATGAATAGCTTTGGCCCAGGAGAGTGGAGATATACTTGAAGATAGCCCCACACCGTTTGGATTAGCGCCGCGCTCAAGAAGGAACGTAACAATATCCGCGTGTGACGATCGAGCGCTTCTCCTAGCGGGGAGGGAATTGACTTTGACGGGTAGATATCGTGTTTGCTACTAATGCTAAGGTTTACACCAGAGGTCATTGCATACTGGATTGTGGTCGGGAACTCTATAGTAAAAAAAAATCAAAAGGTTAGAAGGATGATGCTAGATAGTTTCCACACGGAACAAACGATTCTTACCCTGAACGGCGTTTCCACCTAATCCATCGACATCGGCACCCGAATCCACAAGTAGCTTCACGATATCTTTGTGACCGCCCACACAGGCCATCAACAGAGGCGTGATTGCTTCACATACAGAGTAGACAGGGTTGCATAAGAGCAATATATGTCCACCGACGCACCCGACCGAGGTCCAGTCACTCCTTCGACGGCATCAGAAGTGGTAGGGAAGGTTTTCAGCAGGTATTCCACACAACCATAATGACCAGAGAGTGCGGCAATATGGAGAGGCGTCAACGAAGAGGCGGTGTTCATGGGGTCGTGCATGTAAATTTCGACGCCTTCAGTGTTTTGATAATGTTCAACCACAGCTTTAAGCGTCTCGGTGTCCGAATTGAGCGCAGAGATAAATAAGGGATTCTTCGCCCGTTTGCCCGCCAGAGCGAACTTCTTGAAACTCTGTTCCTTGCGGGCGTGGGTATGGAGTCCTCGACATCAGATTAGTCAGTTCTTCAGAAAGAGGGAAGCCAGCAACGCATGCATAGTGAAGAGGAAGGCGGTATGATAGGTCTCGTTGAAGCAGATCTGCGTCAAGTCGGTCCTGATCGTGTCGGTAAAGTCTAGAATGAACTTCAGCATTGCCGGAGAACCCGATGCAGCGGCAATGTGAAGAATATTCCGATTATGCCCGTCGTGGTCGGTCACAGCAGTTTTTCGGCGAAGAAGAATCTTGACCCCCTCCACCCACCCGGCTAGGACTGCGTAGAGCAAAGGGTGAACCCAGATCGCTTTGGTTCCCTGATGAAACCCGTTTCTTTGATGATGCGGATGGAGTGAGAGGTGCCGGCTTGCGCCTTCCAAAGCTGAACGTCAAAGATGCCGTAATCGGGCATGAGTTCTGGTAAAGTGGACAATGGAGAAACGCCTGTGGGTCATACGGGTTGTGGTAACCAAACACAACATCCTCTGTTATCCTTGTATCGGCGATAGCATGGGCGAGCCATTCACCGCTCTTGTCGGCCGGTGTATTGGTTGCCAAACAAAACCGAAGGTAACCAAAGTAACGGAGATGGACCAGACGTTTAAGCGATGGCAGGCTTTCAGAAGCATCGTTGGACAGAGAGTAGAAGCGAGAGCAAGTGGATGACAGAGCAGCGAGTGACTTGATATCGCACCTCGCAAATATAGCCAGTACAAGCTCAGAAGCTAGATTCGGAAGGAGAGACATGTTGCAGAATGGTGGTGGAGATTGAGAGTGCCTCATTTTTTAACTCATGCTCTGGAACTAGCGTGTAGCTGCGCAGACCTTCCAAACTCTCTATCTAACCGTAATACAAGTGCATTTTTTCTGGATGACGCCGTCTCAGTGGCGGCGATATCAGAGCGGCTTGTTCAAGCCTCCGCAGGACGGCGAGGTATGTATGAAAAATATGGGATCTGCAGATAACATATGTATCAGTGATGATGATGTAGACAACAGGGAAATGAAAGCTACGCAACACAACACTGCAACGCCAAGTACGATGGAGGACAGCAAAATAGCTGATACGGGTTACGGAGACTTTGGAGTTATAGTTGTGTTGAATCAAAACATCATTGTTGTGAATACATAGGTAGACGAAAATCGATGCTAAAAGTGTTTGAATGAGTGGTTTTATTCAAGGAAATGCAGAGTCATCACATTGTAAAAAGCCATCATTAAACGTCAATCCCTCCGAATTCTCACCACGGGACAAGAGTAGGATTAGTGGTAGTCCCGCTCATTGGTATTCGGGTAGAATTTGGTTGCAGGATTCAAGTTCTCTCTCCTAGTGGGTCCATATATGTAAATTCCAGACTAGAGATGACGAGACCAGGCACACCCCTTGCCAAGCATTCCTAACTCTGCACCTGAAGGCTTGATCGCCTGTTGGGATGGGTGGGTGTGGTAGTTTGCAACAAGAACATAGTTCGCCGGAACACCGCCAGCTTGAGGGTTTTCGAGGTTGATGGCAAGATTTTGAACAACGGGCTGTTTGGCTTTGCCTTTTGCCGCTGGCGCCGGTTTTGTCTTGCGAAGGCCTTGAGCGATCCTTAGGGGCGTCGACAACCTTGATACGGCGGGGATCAGCGGAATCTAGTATTGGAAGACGCGTTCAGTATCCATGAAAGTCAAAGGGATTCGAAAGACACTACCGCGTAAATCCATCCACCCAATTCCTGGACGATTGTTTTTGAGAAGCAGACTTTTTCAAAAGCTCTTTAAAATGTGCCTTTACTTGAGGAATGAGCTCTTGTCCCGATGGTCCCTCTGTCTTTGAAGCATTCTTGACGTGACCTGGTTTCTTGCCTTATGACGACGGTTGCAATTGAACCTTCATTGGAAGAGGGGGAACGGCTTGCGAGGATCCGGCGGTGCTTTTAAAACGTGTTAGAAGGATATATAAGAAACACAACGTGTTGTGGATGACTGGAGTTGGAAGCAGATATTATACCTGGGAACGGAAGCTACTGGCTCAGAGTTGGGAGCCTCATTCTTCACTGTAAGCAATATGATCAGCATTATGCAAGACAAAAAATCGATTCCATTCTAACTCACACTGAGAAACAGCACTCAGCACTCCGCACTGGTTGATGAAACAGAAAGACCCGCAACAACATTCAGCAAAGCGGCGATCAATACAACCAAAAGAATCGCACTACGACTCCAAAGCATCTTGCAACTCAGTTTAACTATTTAATATCGTAAGCAGATGACAGCCCTTGAAAAGAGTGATCTTTGGACGATAGTGGTGGTTTATAAATAAACCTTTGCGAGCACGGACGGCTGGTGCGAGCTCCGCGTGGCATCGCAGACACTTGTCGGACCGACTTGGGTTTTTGATTACCGTTCTAATAGTTATAGGCGCTCCTCTAACGGACCGTTCCGCTCACATTTTGCTTAGCCAACCATGGCTTGTTTGATCTAGGCGTTGTTCCATATAATCCATCGACCCAAGGCGTTTCATATACATCCATCACTCCATCATCTTGACGTTTCTGTTTTCAGGCTTGGTCTTGCAACTTGCAGCTGCGCCAGTTGGCGCCTTGTAACTATAGACATGGTTAGGGGGGGTTAACTGAAATTATATTTGGTAACATAAACATGACGGCGTGCGCATAAAGGCGTCGGGCGTCGGTTCTCGAAATTTATCACTAATAAATATTTAAGAGATATTCAACACCGCCCATGAGTACAACTGGTAGCACAGAGCTTTATTAATCTGACTCAAAATTGACTTTTATCTTTTACATTTTCAGCGTAGCGAGCTAAAAGCTGACGGGCAACGCCCCACTGAATAGAAACACAGATCCGACGGAAAACAAAACATGCTGTTGAAAGACACGTTGCAAACGGGTGAGAAGAGAGACTGCAGCAGCAGGTCCAAATTCAAAGCTTACAAACCTCTTAATCCAAATGAGGTGAACTGCATTCCGCCAACACTTTGCGGACTTTTACATCAAGTTGTTACGTAGGGATTTTAATAAAATAAAAATAAAAGTTTATTCACACCTCACAGTCCAATAACTCGTTATGTGGGACAGACGGTTTTGGGGTGAAAAACGGGTTTCGGGTGCATCACTTGCACGCTCCTGGGTCCAGCGTGGACACGCAGGGGTCGCGCTAGTGAAAAACAGCCCAAGGAGGGAGGAGCCGCAGGTGGCGAGAACGGGCCAAGGAGAGGAAAGGGAGGAAAAAGAAGAAGAAGGTAGGAACATAGGGAACATTAGAAAGATGAAGTAAAGGGATGAAAGATGAAGGCAGGAGAGATGGACAAAACTGTACGGCGCGGTGGAAGGACAAGAATGAAGGAGAAAGTTACCAAGAGGAAAGGAAAGGAGAGACGTTAGGCCGCGAGGCGCCAGGCCAGCCCAGCGCGAAGGTCAAGGGGAAGGGGTTATATCCCATAGGTAAAAACCGTAGTCAAGAAATAACATTTCTACTAATTTCCGACGTACGTAGGGCCCGTACGAGTCCGTATGGGTACTTGTGTTTCATTATTGTCTATTGTCAAATGACTTTTGAGCCGTACGGCTCCGGACGGATCGTTGTTAATTTTTTGCACCGTTCCTCCATGTTGGCCATACAGTTGCTGTACGACTGTTAATCCGTACCTCTATGTTGTATAATAAAGGACTTATGTACTATGTAGCAAGTTGATATTTGCTTTAATTGAGGCACCGTACATCATTACATCATGAGCGTGTTACTATAGAATGTTTAATATTAATACAACTTATAGGCTTCATTAGTTTTGTATTTTGTAGGCATGCCAGCGGTCAACAACGGCTCCTCACTCTACTGTGAGATTATTGGATAACCTCACCGAGAGGCATGAATGCGTCGCTTATATAGACGTCGTGCCTTATTCTTATTTTGTTGTTCCCGTTCCATTCTTTTCCCTCTCGGGGTTTTTCATAGTTTTTCCCCATAGATACGAGAGAGGTTTTTATAGAAGGAAGGGCGGTCGACGTGGTATGCCAACTTATGACATGCTACCACGTTGGTCGAGATGCCTGTTGTTGTTATTTGATTCCCCTTTATGTATTGTTTTATTATTTGTAGAAAGTTGAATAGATTTACGTACACCTCTTTAGGCCTGGATTAAGCCCTCTGCACATTCAGGCCAGCCCCTGGTAAGCTGAGCTATCATCTTTCCCATTTTTATTCACTATTGTGTGTTGATTTGTACTAGCGGGTGCTCTGGTTAGCACGCCGCCGAGGGAGACTGCGATCCGAACCAAGACATTGTCTAAGAAGGTATGAGCCATGGGAATACGCGTCAAGGGCATGATTCTTTCGAAGGTTTGGTCAGTATAACTACCTCTGTTCTATTCTCGATGGCTATGACAGGCTATCTAGTTGCCTGTGAGTGGGAGAGCGGCATGAGCAGGGCCCTAGGTAGATGAGATTGAGATAGAACATGTTATACCGGCTTATTGCTGCAAATATGAGGCCTGGTACACTCCTTGGAGTGGGATGGAATCCCTCCTCGTAGACCCCTTTCCCCTAGTCACTTTAGATCTAGTCTCTAGGCATTTCCCTTCCTTTTTTCCCTTTATTATTAACGATTAGAAAGAAAACCACAGCAACTTAAATCCCCGCTGTCACTAAAGGCAGAATAGGGCTTGACTCTTGATCTAGGAGTACTTCCTAGACTCTAGTCTCGTCACCTATTATGTGGTTCTCTACCTCTGTATGCCGGGGCTTAGCAGAGGGGGCCATAGAGAGAACTTCACAGATGGGGGCCAAACCTTAACATGGTGGTTTTTGTTTCTTTTCGATCTCTTTCATCTTATTATTAACGTTTCTATATTTTTACATAATCATGTTGCCACGGTTCCCCTCTTTCGAACGACATATTGATCGTTGAATTCGCGCGCACGGTCGCGGCGAGATTGCAAGTCGGGTCTCTGGGGTCCTCCAACCATTCCCCCCCGCACCTGCACCAACCTGTCAAATTTGCGCCATTTTTGCCACTGACAATTTTGGCACAGGTAAGAGGATGCGTTGAAGTTAGTATATAATCCCTACACCCATGGTGATGAAATCGTAACAAGGAGTTTATTAATTTACATTATCTCAGTCATACATTCCGCGCATCATTCATCCAAATCGACGCTGCATCATACCTGATGAAATCGTAACAAGGAGTTAAGATTCCAAAGGTATGACAACTCCGCCTTTTATACCCCCGCAATTAGGTCTGATAATGACCTTTCCAAACACTCCCCCTTATCAGACCCAGTCCATCACGATGATTCTCGAATGTAGTCCACGATAACCCTTTAGTTAATATGTCCGCAGTCATTTCTTTAGTTCCAATCTGGTGAACCTTGACCTTCTTGCCCCTCACGACATCCCGAACATACATATATTTGATGTCCATGTGCTTCGTTTTGTGACGTTCCGCTCCCTCCTCTGAATTGCGGACTGCGCCCGCATTATCACAATAAAGCACTGTTGGCTCCAACTGCCCCTCACCCATCCAGTCCAGCATTCCCCTCACCCACAGAGCTTCCTTAGTCAACCCGTGTAAAGCGATTGTCTCCGCCGCCACAGTAGAGTCCGCAACAGTCGTCTGCCGTTTATTAGACGCGATTACCGCTCCCCCGCTCAATAGAACCACCAACCCAGTAGTGGAGCGTCGTGTTCCCGAGTCGCCGGCGTAGTCAGCGTCCGAGAAACATGTCGGCGTAAGCTCTGTCTTCGTGTTTCTGTTAAAAGAGAGCTTCATATCGAATGTCCCTTTTAGGTAGGCCAAGACATGCTGACCCGCTTCCCAATGTACTCGACGAGGTCGCGACGCAAACCTCGCTAGTTTTCCCACCGCCAACCCAATGTCTGGCCTCGTGTTGACGAGATACATAAGTTTGTTCAAATTCAATAAACGAGATGTATTAAAACCATATACATGATTGAGTTCACCGCCATCATCGCATCACTCTCCCCCCATCCTCACCTGTTCAAATTCAATAGACGAGATGAGGAACCCGTGTAACATCGCCCTCCATTCGATCCCACCAATGCTTGTGCCACCGTGCTCTCACCTTTCTCGACAACGCACTCTCGTCTGGTGATTATTATCCCAAACACTCCCCTTCACCAGGCCGAGAGCATCCCTGTGCTTCTCAAAAGACCACCCACTTCAGCCCCTTCGTCAGTATATCTGCCACCATCCCTCGCGTTCCCATATGTCTGAACCTCCACTAACCCCTGCTCCACTATGTCACGAATAAACATATACTTGATGTCCATGTGTTTCGTGTGATGCCTTTCTGATCCTTCCTGAGAGTTTCTTACGGCCCCCGCGTTGTCGCACCAAAGAATAGTAGGTCCAGGCTTCCCAACCCGCAACCACCCTAGCATATTCCTCACCCAGAGTACCTCCCGCGTCAAACCGTACAAGCAATCGTCTCCGCTGCCACCGTAGAGTCCGCGACAGTCGTCTGACGCTTGCTTGACGCCACCACCACCCCTCCACACATCGTGATAGCCAAGCCAGATGTTGATCTTCTTGTCTCTCGGTCCCAGCGAAATCCGCGTCAGAAAAACACTCAGGAATCAACCACTGACATGTCGGCTCCATCCCGTCATCCCTCCTCGTGTACGTGAGCCTCATATCTGTCGTTCCCCTGAGATAGCCTAACACCCGTTGTCCCGCCTCCCAGTGAATTCTCCTTGGTCGCGATGCAAACCTTGCCAGCTTGCCAACCCCGTACGCTATGTCCGGGCGCGTATGTACCAGGTATTGTAGCTTCCCAACCAGGCGCCAGAAATCTCTTGATCTCATGTACTCCCAGTCCTCGTCGGTCGGCAAAGCCGCCTTATCAAATTCCTCGTCCAGCTCACCATCCCAAGCCACCCTCCTCAGCCTTTGCTTTTCTTCCTGAAATTCATCCAGTATGGAGAGACAGTACGCCTCCTGATCCAACGAGGTTGAACCTTCGGCGCACTTGGCCCTCAAAGACAAATATTGATTCAGCTCCCCAAGATCCCTGATTTTGTGCCGTTTTTCGATTTCTTCCACCAGATCGTCCACCTCCTGTTGCATTCCTCTATCTGCTAGGATCACCGCGTCGTCCGTATGTATCTCAACGTGAATATCCCCCTTGGTGTTTCTTCGTGAACAAACATGGCTCAAAAGGACACCTGACGAAGCCCAACTCCTTCACGAAGAGAACCCCAACCTCCGAGAACCACAGAAACGACCCTTGACATATACCGTAGACCGCCTTCTCGAGGAGACATACCAAATCCTCCTTCCCTTTTACCTCCATCCCTTTTGGCTGTCTTACGTGAATTTTGTGATCGATCAACCTCGCGTTGAGGAACGCACCGGTCCAGTCCAACTGCCTGGTAATCATTCCTCTCTGCGTCCTCAGAGCCATCAGCATCTTGAACGAGTTCATGCTCGGCGTGGGCGTGAAGGTTCGATCATAGTCCTCCCCTGCTATCTGTTTCCCGCCATCCACCACCAGCCTCGCCTTCTCTTGCTCCTCATTCGTCTCCTCGTTGACTTTCACTTTCAGGACCCAGAGACTTGGAATCGCTTTCTTTCCCGGCGGGAGCGGAACCAGTTTCCACGCGTTCATCCCCAACATTTGATTGTATTCCTTCTGAATAGCCGCCTTCCACCTTGGGTCCTTCAGTGCTTCTTTGATGCTTTTCGGACCGTCTCTCGTCAACATAGCTCGGTGTTCCTCCATCGGTGCATGCTTCCAAACGAACCCAGCCTGGTTTATCCGATCGATGAACTCCTCCTCAACTATGATGAATACTTGCACCCCTTCGTCGTCCTCCTCCGCAATCTTGGCCATCCCCGCCCATCCTGACTCCGCATCCTCGAAAACTTCGTGTTCTGAATCACTGAAGACCGCAGAACCTAGACTCGAATCCCTGTCTATTTGACTTGACGGCACTGGACTTGCTGTGATTGTCGGACTAGCTTCCTGGACTGGTTCCCCTTCCTCGTCCTCAGAGACTTGCTCTGGATCCTTGGGCTGCTTGTCACTTGCTCCCCTGGTGCTTGCTCCCCTCCTGGTGGGATAAATACCAAGGTCAAAACCGACGACAACTAAAAAAACTTCGTCGATTTTCATGACCGTATCGTAAACATACGGTTATGTACGGTTACCAAAATACATTACCAATCTAGTTTCATCAATGCTTTGACAAAAACGGCAGTAATTAGCCGCAAGCATTACTAAATTTTTTTGTTGCACAAAAATTTAATCGTACACCGCCATTTGCGGCTGTATACTGTTTGTTCTGCTATCGGCATGAATTTACTTTTGCGCTCGAATGCATTAAATGGTTCAGGCTGCCACCGAATCACGCCAATCTTTGCCATGGCATAGCTCTTCTAATCTTCAGCAGCATAGCAAAATATGAACCTTGTATCTTTCGACTGACAGCCACCTGTCAACACGGTCCAGCAAGCAAATCCCGTTTTAAAAGTTAGACAGTAACTAAAGGCCGCAAACGGCCGTAGACGGCTTTAGACGGATATTCTATCATAACCGCTTTCGGCCGTCTACGGTTGTATACTGTTCCCTTCCCTCTGCTATCGGCAGAATCTACTAATGCATTAAATGGTTCAGGATGCTACCTAATCACACCAAACATATAGAAGCGTTATGTTTGGAGGATTATGCCATTTGTTTCTAAAGTCAGCGATTTTAATATAGATTATATCATATTCATTCATAAAACTAACGGCCATAAAAAATGACGCGTAGCCGTAAACAGGCGTGATCGGCGGTTTGTCTAATGTAAAAGAAATTGGTAACGGCTCATTTGAATTTTACGGTTCCATTTCAACGTAGTCATTGTAAACTAACTTTTGTAATAAGACAATATATATTCTTCATCGTCGACATGCAAACTTTTTTAAAAACAATTCGCTACCCTTCACTGACAGTTCCTTCCAAACCGTCCTATTTGCCATACAAATGTAGGTGAATATAGTCATAATAGCATGTCCTTCAGTCATATATGAAACCATTTGACGCAAGACTCCCATGTTGTGGTTGGCCGATTCGGTGTAGCTCGTATTAAGATCTCCAATTTTAATATGCTTTCTGTAGTGTTTTGCGTGAGAAGCAGCGGAACAGCCCCTGTGAGCATTTGAGTGAAAATCGTCTATAACAAATCGACAATCTTTGAAGAATTCGTACTCCCGCAAAGTGCAGTAGTCTGCAGCATGGCAATTATTATCACCAACACAAATGGATGGGCACTGTTCAAACCTGCAAGATTTAGAGTTAAATTGTTGAATTGTATGGTACCTTGTGTATAGAGTTGCGAAAACATCATTGATGCTTTCAGCTTTAGGAAAAAGGTGAAATCCAATATAAAATCGATGACGACATAAAAAAACCATTGCTCCGGCCGTCATTGATTTAGCCTTCCTCTGCCTGTCGTAATATTTAGGACAAACGTCAGCTTCCGTTGTCCCCTTTTTAGCTGCTGTAGGTAGATTGTCTGCAGGTCCAAGGTTGAGATATCGTGGACGTTGCCGTATTTCAGGTAAAAAGTAAAAGGAACCTGTCTTTTGAAAGCGTTAATCAACAGAGTCCAAAGACGGGCGCACACAAACGTAAACGGCAGTATACAAAGGTACATAACAGTATACGGTTGTATACGGTTACATGGGGTTTTGTACGGCTTCTGTACTTACTTTTTGCCAGTTTTTGTTCACATAATCTCCATGTTCGGTTGTCTTTGGATCCGCTACAGGATGGCGGCTATGTTGGCTCTCAACAACATTCCTTCTCTTTCTTAACCATTGAGCAAGTTTGATGAATTCTTCCGGTAAATATGTGTTGTTTCCAACAACAATGACCTCAAATAACAAATTGCCGACTGAAGGTACGTTTTGACGAAGATCATCAATCAAAGTCAACTTCTCCTGCACATCTAGCTGCTCCCAGCGTTCTAATTCCTGAAGACATTTATCACCGACAGGCAATATGATTGTAACAACTGACTGTTCACAGAATATCTTTATAGATGTTACGATAGGTCAAAGAGTAATACGGCACAATGAAATATACTCACTACTTTAAGCAAAGTTCTAAGCGCCGCTATTTCAGCTGGGGTCCATATCTCATCTCTAAGTATGAATGCCATGAAACGCGGTGCATTGTCCCAGTATACGTTTAAAAGCAATCCCAACTCTTTTCCAGCTGCTTTCATTTGACGCGTAACACCGTTATGCACATGCTTGAATATATCGCAGAACTCTCGTCCTGCCTTTCTAACATTTCTGCTAGGCACAAACTATGCATATTGAATATTCACTGCAAAAGAATTTCTACCTGTTTTGACGCTAAGTAGTTCACAGTGTTGTTCTCACTGCTGTATGAATCGATGAATGTTGGTGGGATGAGGTTGCTTGTCTTTTTGTCTTTCTTGATAACCAATGCTGATACCGTCACAAGCAACCATATCGTAGCCAGTTTCCTTACAGAATGGGCATTGTATATCCATGCCCATGGTTAAATCTTGTATCTTACGAAAGGAAAACCAAGCTAAAAAAAAGTTAGGGATTCCGGAAGTAGATACAAATTAACGCATACGGCCGTTTACGGCTGTACACTTAAACAGACGGCCGCAAACGTTAACATACGTTTATGTGCGGTGTATTACCGCCGTTAACGTTAGTATGCGGGCATTTGGATCATTGATCCAGATGGTCAAGCAGTACCTGGCCAGCTTGCAGGAATGGAATGGAAAAAAATTTATGGGATAAATACCAAGGTCAAACCGACGACAACTAAAAAAACTTCGTCGATTTTCATGACCGTATCGTAAACATACGGTTATGTACGGTTACCAAAATACATTACCAATCTAGTTTCATCAATGCTTTGACAAAAACGGCAGTAATTAGCGCAAGCATTACTAAATTTTTTTGTTGCCAAAAATTTAATCGTACACCGCCATTTGCGGCTGTATACTGTTTGTTCTGCTATCGGCATGAATTACTTTTGCGCTCGAATGCATTAAATGGTTCAGGCTGCCACCGAATCACGCCAATCTTTGCCATGGCATAGCTCTTCTAATCTTCAGCAGCATAGCAAAATATGAACCTTGTATCTTTCGACTGACAGCCACCTGTCAAACAGGTCCAGCAAGCAAATCCCGTTTTAAAAGTTAGACAGTAACTAAAGGCCGCAACGGCCGTAGACGGCTTTAGACGGATATTCTATCATAACCGCTTTCGGCCGTCTACGGTTGTATACTGTTCCCTCTGCTATCGGCATGAATCTACTAATGCATTAAATGGTTCAGGATGCTACCTAATCACACCAAACATATAGAAGCGTTATGTTTGGAGGATTATGCCATTTGTTTCTAAAGTCAGCGATTTTAATATAGATTATATCATATTCATTCATAAAACTAACGGCCATAAAAATGACGCGTAGCCGTAAACAGGCGTGATCGGCGGTTTGGTCTAATGTAAAAGAATTGGTAACGGCTCATTTGAATTTTACGGTTCCATTTCAACGTAGTCATTGTAAACTAACTTTTGTAATAAGACAATATATATTCTTCATCGTCGACATGCAAACTTTTTTAAAAACAATTCGCTACCCTTCACTGACAGTTCCTTCCAAACCGTCCTATTTGCCATACAAATGTAGGTGATTATAGTCATAATAGCATGTCCTTCAGTCATATATGAAACCATTTGACGCAAGACTCCCATGTTGTGGTTGGCCGATTCGGTGTAGCTCGTATTAAGATCTCCAATTTTATATGCTTTCTGTAGTGTTTTGCGTGAGAAGCAGCGGAACAGCCCCTGTGAGCATTTGAGTGAAAATCGTCTATAACAAATCGACAATCTTTGAAGAATTCGTACTCCCGCAAAGTGCAGTAGTCTGCAGCATGGCAATTATTATCACCAACACAAATGGATGGGCACTGTTCAAACCTGCAAGATTTAGAGTTAAATTGTTGAATTGTATGGTACCTTGTGTATAGAGTTGCCGAAAACATCATTGATGCTTTCAGCTTTAGGAAAAAGGTGAAATCCAATATAAATCGATGACGACATAAAAAACCATTGCTCCGGCGTCATTGATTTAGCCTTCCTCTGCCTGTCGTAATATTTAGGACAACGTCAGCTTCCGTTGTCCCCTTTTTAGCTGCTGTAGGTAGATTGTCTGCAGGTCCAAGGTTGAGATATCGTGGACGTTGCCGTATTTCAGGTAAAAAGTAAAAGGAACCTGTCTTTTGAAAGCGTTAATCAACAGAGTCCAAAGACGGGCGCACACAACGTAAACGGCAGTATACAAAGGTAATAACAGTATACGGTTGTATACGGTTATATGGGGTTTTGTACGGCTTCTGTACTTACTTTTTGCCAGTTTTTGTTCACATAATCTCCATGTTCGGTTGTCTTTGGATCCGCTACAGGATGGCGGCTATGTTGGCTCTCAACAACATTCCTTCTCTTTCTTAACCATTGAGCAAGTTTGATGATTCTTCCGGTAAATATGTGTTGTTTCCAACAACAATGACCTCAAATAACAAATTGCCGACTGGAAGGTACGTTTTGACGAAGATCATCAATCAAAGTCAACTTCTCCTGCACATCTAGCTGCTGTGAACTCTTCTGGCCCAATATCCGAAAAGTTCAGAGAAAACAATAACCAGAACCACCAAAAGTGACCTGAGCCCACCAAAAAATAACAGGGTCTCAAGCTACACTCACCAAAAATACAACAAAAACCGATCTTTCTAACACCTGGGGGTCTTCACCTGCGGGAGTCTTGTTACTGAACCTGGGAGCAAGCCAAGAGGGTGCCAAGAGGCCGTTCTGAATGAGGTTGGGAGAGGATGCCAAAGTCTGTAGCAGCAAGGTACTTGGGATATAGCAGGGTAGCGAGTTCTGCAGTGTTTCCTGTTCAAACCGATGTTGCTGGCGACTTCCTTCAGGGTGGTAGAAAGAGAGAGATCTTGAGGTGCCTCACGAGATGACCAAGAGACAGAGGGATGGGGAGGTAATTTGGGGACAGCAGAGTTAAAACGAGAGGTCTTTTTATTCTTCAGTCCAAAACTTCTGAGGACCTTCCACACAAAAACTGCCCCTTTTTATAGT
This sequence comes from Chytridium lagenaria, assembly GCA_025449115.1. Classification (NCBI taxonomy): domain Eukaryota; kingdom Fungi; phylum Chytridiomycota; class Chytridiomycetes; order Chytridiales; family Chytridiaceae; genus Chytridium; species Chytridium lagenaria. Next base: position 128,984 of record JAHLKC010000116.1, read on the forward strand.
CCATTTCCCTTCACAAAATTAAGTTACTATATACAATATGTCTTTCATCCTCCCTCCTCAGCCCTTTATCAAAGTTCTTGTTCTTTTTCTAAGTTGCAGCTTCATCATTGGTTCCTCGCGAGGGATAAGGGTGGCCAAGGTGACGCCGAGGGGAAGGGATGGGCTGGTGATATATTCTTTACCATGTAGGGGAGGTCTGGTGGCAGTCTTGGGTCCCAGAAGAGGAAAGGCAGCATGGATGGACTATTCCATGACTACACAATCCAACCTAAAATATCCTGTCTTCTTAGCACACCTGTTGTCCTTCCAGGTGGGCGCTATTCAATTGGTCAATACTTAGACCCCTTGAATAACCTTGTATGCCTAAAATCCACCCATGGGATGATAGGCGCTTATCATTACCTTTTCCAGTAACTTGTGTGCTTCTTCCCTGGAGGGAAAAGTAAATTTAGCATGGTTTACTCCAGGATAAATGCCTTTCACGAAAAGTCCACATGGCAGGTGCTTTTTTTAATGTCAGGAACTTGTCGCGTCACGTCGCGCCAACATAAAACAGTGAGTTTTTGCATGAAATGAGGAAAATATGTGCTTTCCCTTCTTCATAGTTTATGAGGTCATCCTGTCATCAAAGAAGACCCAAAATTGGTATCAGGAAACTGTATCCTGTGTAGCATGTACTGGGACATGTGGCGGCTGAATTCGCCAAGTTAACGGCTTGGTTCAAAGCCCCAAAACCAGGTACTCTAAACCTCCGTGAGCTCTTTTTCATGACTTTCTGTGTTAAACTTGTCAGATTTATTTCTCAAAAATAAAAAATTTTATATTACTGTAGTTGAAATAAATTCAAAAATAAAAAATTTCATAATGACTGTCAGTGATTATTGGTCTTTATTGACCGTGAACCATCATGAAGTTCACAGGGTCCAGCTTCTTTAAAGACTGTCATATATATTCATTTCTTTGTAGATCTCTTTTTTTAATGCAGCTTTACTTTGAGTGTGCTGGAAATATTTCCTGTATTCAGACTCCTTAGTCTGTTTATTGCTTTCCCAGTACTGGGCAACGGATTCTTTTGGCAGGTCATCTTCATCATGCCAATCGTTATAGGATGACGGCCAGGATTTGTATTTAATCTCATATTGATAAGGCATTCCGTCATATTTAACGTGTTTTACAACTTTTTCAATTTCATATTCTGGATCCTCTTCCTCCAACGTTTCGTCAAAGTCATCATCAAAACGGCGTCTTAAAAGTGGATTCACTCCGCTGCTAATTTGTCTGCCTGGAGGTCGTTTTCGAACAATGGTGCAATCTTCCCATTTTTTGATTTCTGCTTCATAGTCATCTTCTGCTTTCATTGCAGCTTCTTCAGCTGCCGTAAGAGGTTTTCGTGATGAATATGGTCTCATTCGACCACGATGAGATACTCTACCCATAATACATTGTCCAGGGAGCGTTTCAACTAACTGAAACTTCTCACCTTCTTTGCCAATAACCCTCATGGGTCCGGACCATCGGAACATGAATTTTGAGTTAAGGGGAGACGATCCTTTAGCAGCACGCAGTGGTACGGCTAGCCATACTCTATCACCTTCTTTAAAGTCAAACTCTCGGTCTGTGGTTTCTGAGCGTGTTTTCATACGTTCCTGTGCTTTCCTGTTATTCTCTGCGGCAATGCCTCGGGCTACGCGTAGTCTGTGGATTAATTCTATGCTAAAATCGGATAAACCGGCGGTGGGGTTGTCTTCCAAAACTTGTTGTACGTTATCTGATGGCATCAAACGTACTGAACTTTCGTCGGTTAGTGCTAATGTTAGAGGTGCATGTTCTAAACTTTCCGCAGTGAAATCCAAAGTTATTGGAGATGTTGGAGTGGACCATAACGGTGTGCCTGATGCTATATGTTGATCCATTGGGTCCAGAATTATATTTCTTCCGTAGCAAAGACATCCATGTGGTGTCAGGGAGAATAGGTTTTCATATTGCATCATCCTGAGGGTTATACCTGGCGACGTATAAATCTTAAGTGTAAGGTCAATCTCTCGACTGTCTTTTCGCTCAAACTGAAAAGTTCGTGTGCCAGGATGTATATACGGCGGCCATTGTGGTCGTCGTCTTCCTTTTTGTATAACTTTATCAGCGTTTCTGTCATGTATAATGTATAAAATGTCAATGTTATGTCGGCTGATCATTTGCCTTAGCATTTCGTCAGGTGGTAAGTCCACGGGGTGGTCATATAACTTCTTTGCAGCTGACGTAAGTGCTGTCTTCATGTTTTTTACACGCCAAACAACTATGTGCGGAGAAATGTCTGTGGTGGTGGCAAGGTTCTCTTCCACTAGATGCTCAATGGCTAAGGGGATGTCATCATTTTTGTCGTCATCAGGACTTTTTATAAAATTGTTTGGAGGGGGGTCTAATTGCTCGGCAATATCGCCAAAGAATAAGTCTGCAGGGACGCGTGCATCACGTCCAAATTGCAAGAAGAAGGGTGTATCTCCGACGGATGGCTGGACAGTTGTCCGATATGCAAAAAGAACATAAGGGATAAACTGATCCCAGTCATCGTTTAAATATATGTCGACATAACTTCTAAGCATTTGACAGAGAGTTTTGTTGAATCGTA